>OY723274.1:1668328-1938328 GCA_963210315.1 Rhynchopus euleeides
CCAAATCAATACTTGTCCGAGGGGCTCGCTACCGGTCACAGCTCGTCACAGATCGTCAGTCAGTGGGGGGAAGTGGGCCGTGACTCACTTTTTCTCACTCAGTCACATCTGGTAGCGAGGGCCCCCCGAGTATGGCAAAAGAAAAGAAGGGCCGCTGTTCGGACGCCAGGCCCCTGTGGCCCACAGTTCACGCTCTTTTATCCTTGTCTCTCCACCTTGTCTATCTGCCCTGTGCAGCGAGAGAAAGCGGAGTGATGCCGCCGGCATCCCGCGGGGGGCAGATGCCATGTATGTGTGTGTGTGGCGTGCGTGCTGTATGCAATGTGTGCAGCGGCATTGCCCAAAAGGCTGAGCCCTGCCTTCCAGCCCAGATGCCCGCAACATCATCCAGCACCTGCCGAATCCCCCACCCCCCCGCACATGGTGGCCGCCCTGCGATGCACCCCTTCCGCACCCTTTCTGTGCAAGGGGAGGGCACTCGCACATGGTGGTCATGGTGCTCTTTCTTGTGACTACTCAAACCTCCTCCCAGGCCCTTCTGTGAGAGCGATTTATCCTCCTACCACTTGGTACCGTGCCCGCCGTCATCATCAGTATTCCTTTTGTGTAGAAAAGAGAATGTGGCATCCAGTTTTAGAACAACCAGGCAGTATGTCGTGGTGTAGTGGCCACGCGGCTGTACATCCAGGTGCACTGCTGCTCATTGTATGTTACATCGACAACTCCCCCAGGTTCGAACCTTTGCGTGGTCACGTTTGTATGCGCCACCAAAGGGAGAAGAGTCAACCAAGGCGGGGGAGGCTGTCTGATCGTTTTTTGCTCAGTTTGCAGCAGTGGGGTGTAATTCACCCTAACCTACAGGACAGGGGTGATTCATCACAGCTGAGGCAGCACGTTTGACACTGTATGAAAGGCCGCCTCGTGTACTTTTTTGATCACCTTCATGCACTTCACAGGACAGCAGAGACAGCATGCGCTCAACGACAAAAAGTTTGTTTTTTGGACAGTTGCTGGACAGGGTGTTCATGACGTAAAGCGAAAACTGCAATTTTGTTTCTGATCACCCCCACCTGCACCATGAACGTAACGTGCCGCTAACGGAG
This sequence comes from Rhynchopus euleeides, assembly GCA_963210315.1. Classification (NCBI taxonomy): domain Eukaryota; phylum Euglenozoa; class Diplonemea; order Diplonemida; family Diplonemidae; genus Rhynchopus; species Rhynchopus euleeides. The sequence continues at coordinate 1,669,432 of OY723274.1, forward strand.
ACCATCCTCACATAGCATCTTGCGTGCGGCGCCTTGTGCCATAATCACTGAAAGACGCACTGTTGTGCTGTGAAGTGGGTGCGATCCAACAAGCCATTCCACTGAGGGTCAATGGCACTGTTCCAAAAACACATCAAACCTCGCATCCCTAATGCTATTGGCAGGAGCGATACATCCCATTTGAGCTCAGATCGCACGTTCGATAATCCCCAAGCCTCGAACACGCAGCAGATTACGCCGCGGTTTTGACGGTGCTTCGAACGTATCGGCGACAGCAAATCATCTCATATTCCCTCACAAAACAAGATATTCTCGTGCAGACCGTGCACGAGGGACTTGGGAAAAAGGGACAGCACGTGGGTCAGAACATACAGGGCCACAGTGCAACGAACCAGGTCACACTTCTACGCGCCAATGCCATTGTTCCTTTCGCCAATGTGTCTTCTCCATCATCAGGCAGGTACGTCGGCAGGCGGTGCTTGGAGTGCACGATCGTCCGGTGGTTCCCGTGTCGTCCGTTGAGAGTATACACCTATTTTCACAGTTTGCACAATGCCCTGGCATTTGATGCGAACGCTACTGTTACGCATGGCCACATCATGGCGGGCCACATTCTTACCATGCACACACCTCACGCGGTGATGCGTGTGTGATTTGTACAGCGGAAAGACTCCACCCACACCGCACACTAAGCAAGTATTATGCGCAAAAAGGAAACCCCCGAACCGTGAAACATGTAATGTCTTGTCGGTGCACATAGTGGCACGTGGCGTGGTGCCTGCTGTGCCACGTTATGGCATATTGCCAAGACCCGCCTAATCCTGAGATTGGCCCGGTTTGACAGTCTGAGCAGGTCGTGTATGTGCCCCCCTGATGTCTTTTCATTTTTTTTACCAGTTACGAGCGACGAAGCGTAGCGAAGTCGCGAAGTAACGAAGGAAATCGTACGACTGAAGCTTTATAAGGACCACCTTCATCATGCCACTTCACAGGGGCTTACACAGCCTTTGACACAGGAGTGTGCGCTCAACGAAAAGTAGCCCGGATCTGCCCTTTTGCAGTTGCTGGGCAGGGTGTTTCTCTTATTGTAGCGAAAGGAATACGATTTCTTTCTGTGCATTTTTCTGGAACTCGCGACGCACGACTATAGTGAAATCGGGAAGCACTCGATACTCATCACAGCTCTCCAGCAGGAGACATGGCCAAATATTTCAAGTCGTTCAAAACCAACGTTGTCGAAACTGCAAACGGATCATTCATTTCTGCCCATTCCCCAAGACAGACGATCAGAAAGGCGATAACCCCAGTCACCCCATCGCAGCAACAGCCATTCAGAGACCGCTGTGGCACACTTGACACAAGAAACATCGTTCAAAAACCATTCTTTGGTGGGGTAGGTTTGGCAGACCCCACACACACCCTCCCCGAAGCATTGCCTCGCACTTTGTGTCTTTGGGAGAACCCTCCCGAATAAGTGAAACGTTTTCTGACACATTCTCTCTCTCTCTCTCTCTCTCTCCCTGTAACCCTTGCAGAAAGAGTATTGATCCTGTTCCAACGCAACCGTCGTGAAGCGCGACATTCTTCATATCGCTGTGCCAGTACAGCGCTGTTACAGAATGAACAGAATGAATGCACCGAACCCGGTTGGGTGACAATCGGCGATAGGCGATTCTCCGCAGGATGGGGGGGGGGGGGCTTTTTTGAATTGGACACCGTCCCGATGAACTGAAACACATGCCTTACAGAAGAGGAGCCTTTTTCTTGAACATGATAACAACAGCCAGGGAGAAGAGCATAAACCGTTATTTTATTAGCCCCGCACCTTTAGTTACGGTGTGTGAAGGGGGGGTGTGGGGGGGGGGGGGGGGCTTTCCAGGCAGATGAACGAAATTAGGGGGGGGTGTGAAAAACAGCACACCCCTTCTTTTGTTGCAATCGTTCTTTTTTTCAAACTTCAAACCGGGTTTGGCGCACAAACAACGCCTTATCTTTTTCAAACTAAAATTGGCAGGCAGCGGGTTGGGGGTTTTCCTGCGGGACAACCGCACTGGGCAGCGGCCCGTTGGTATGAAACAGAACACCGCAGATCCAGGGGGGGGGGGAGGGGGGAGAAGTCACCACCATTCCACCATCGGGGCCTGCCGTCAGGCAGGCCCCGATGGTGGAATGATGCCACGCGTGGATGATGCCACGATGGTGGAATGATGGTGGGGTGAAACACACACTACCACCTCATTCCCCACCATCCGTTGCCAGGGCCGAAGAGAGTATGGTTTTGCAGGAACCGATGCTCACTACCGTGGCCTCCGGCGGCTGGGGGGCTCCGCCCCCCAGACCCCCCTGTGGCGTAGGTCTCGTACTCAAGTCACTCGATTCCCGTCAGGTCAGGGAATCCAACCACTCCAGTAGCCTCAGGAGGACTCAGCCACTCACACAGAATCTGTACGCCCACACTGAACAGATGTTCACTACCGTGGCCTCCGGCGGCTGGGGGGCTCTGCCCCCCAGACCCCCCTGTGGACCATGTAGCGTGTGCCCGGCTAGTAACCAAGCCCTTGCGCTTCGACGGCCGTGGCATATCAGGGGGTAGCGTCGAATCATGGTACCGAAAGCCTTTTTTTGGTTTCCTTCGGCACCCGAGGATGGCGCGAGCGGGAGAGGAACTGCGGAAGGAACCCAGCGCCTCACACCGTCCACCGACGGGAAAGTTAAGTAACAACACGAGCGCGCGCGAAAAATCGACCCCTAGCGTTTTCCCACCTGATCCCCCCAAAACAAGAGCGTCCGCCCACCTAATCTCTAAAATTGAAAAAGTTAGCGACAGGCCTGGATCGTGGGCGCGCGGCGGCGGTGGCGAAGCCGCCGCCGCGATCGAGTACGAACCATATTTTACTGCATGGCCACCACTTCCACCCCCACCCCCCCCCCCCCCCCCACGACTGACCATCATTCCACGAGATCTCGGAATTCAGAAAGTTAGCGACCAGCCTGGCACCCGCCCCAACCCAATCCAACCCAACCCCTTCCAAGCACAGGGATGCTTCTCTTCTGTTATTTGCTGCTATAACCGCTACAGCCCTTCGACCTACCCTATATAGCCTCCACTCCCCAACCCAACCACGACCCCTCTCTCGCAAAGGCACGCCTCGTGTACCTACCGATCTAAGGACCCACTCGCACAGTGTCACTCATCATTTGCGGGGGGTATTTTAAGCGGGTAGATACATGGGCTCGCAGTGGAAGGGAGGGGAGCGGGGGGGGCGCGCGCGCGCCGTAGATAGCTGTGCATGGCACAGTGTCGGCACTTCTTCACACCCCCATATTTTTGTTCAGCACGCAGGTCATTTCTTTTTTCTCCCCCACCACCACCCGTTGATCCCCCCCCGTCCGCAGGCCCGATCTCATAGCTGGCTGTGTTTGGAGGTTTTCTTCCCCCCCCCCCCCCTCTCTCTTGGCAAGCGTGTCGCTGGAGTGCCCCCCTCGCCCCCAACAAAACAACAAGTGACAATGACCAGCAAAGCAGGCCGGCAGAGATTGGGCAATGAAAATTTCTCTAACTCTCTCTCCTCTCTCTCGTCCAAGTTGCCCAGTGTAGAGGGACAGTGCTCCTGAATGCGTGGGGCTCCCGCCTGCTCGAGAAACGCTGTGGCACAACAGTGGGACAGAGGGGGGGGGGGGGGGGGAGGTTGAGGGAGGGTGGAGTTGTCGGTGCATCTGGCTCTGCCTGCAAAGAGGAGTCCTCAGTGCACAATCGGAACCTTGGGCGGCTTTGCAGGATTTTTGGCAACAACACCCAACCAGCCCCGGGAGGGCGGGTGTGTTTTTCTGCAGCAGGTATCTGAGAGTGGGGTTTGCCCGGTGTCTCACAATGCATTTTATTGTAATGCACTGAGGCAATGCGCGTACAATCCCGCATTGCAACACACATTGCGGTCCCCTCCCGTCGCCGACTCGCATCTGTCGTCTGTTGGTTCTTTTCACTTTCACTTTCGTGATGCAATGGTTTTTCGGGTTTGTTTTTGTGCGTGTCATGTGAACACGATTCTTTATTCTGGCAGAACACCGTGTATTTTGCCCAAACAAGCATGCTTGTCACAGCGAAAGAGACAGAGGGTGCGTACGGCGTGCGCAGTGAGTTTGAGAAACACCTTCTTCGATACCCTCTTCCGCAGGGACAGAACACACTGCCACTCGTACGCACCAGCCCGACAGCCCGGACAGCGTTCGGTACCCTGCATACACGCATTTCAGGCACTGTTCGTGCAAAAAAGAAGAGCGCACCGCGACGTCTATTTCTTGTGAAGTTTTGGAGGTCACATGAACTCTTGCGAGATGGAGTCGAGTATTATTTCGACTTTTTTTTGATGTGTTGTGTCGTATGTCATACACGTGGTGTGATTGGAAACGAGACTGCGGCCCACCCTGCGACTCGCTTTACCCTTTTCCCTTTTGTGTTCGTCTCGCGCAAACATCCAGTGCTCCCCGCGCAGATTCGTGTGGGTCGCATTCGACAGTAGCGTTCAACGAAAAAGAGAAAGAGATCGCCAACCAGCAGTCAGAGTCGCAGGCAAGGAAGCTCTCTGGTTCTCCATTTATTTTGGCAGTTCGGCCTCGCTGGAGAAGCTTTTCCCTTTTGCCTTTTTGTTTGCTGGAAACTCTTGCGATATACACACACGCACCCTCACACCACTCCGCCAGACTGGGGGCAAACCAACCTTAGTCATTGTTTTGTCGTCGTGTTTTGCTGTCACAGATAAGCTTAGGCTGTGTTGGGGATGTGGGGAGTGGTCGTATTTAAGGCACCGCAGCTTCATCCCCCCCACCCCCCCCCCCCCCTTTGGACGCGAAATACGGCTGAAGGCGTTTGAAGCGTTGCGGAGAGGGCTTGTTTTGTGTGTCACGAAAATCACACATGCACGGGGGGGTTGGGAGATGCCTCGCGCAACAACCACCAACAAGTTCTCTATATATCTCTCTCTCTCTCTCAAGTGATTTGACAACGTGCCGCTGGCGTGCTGCCCCCCTTGAAGCTCCAGCCTACGCAAGCACAGACGCCCCCCCCCCCTCTCTCTCTCTCTCTCTCTCCCTCTGTTTTTGTCGCCCCACGGCAGCATATTTTTCACAACACAGACCGAGCATCACATCACTAGATCTCGGGACACCTGCAATATTTTGAGCGAAAAGGAAGTCCGATCCCCGGTCTCTGGACCCACCCCCACCCCTTCTGTCTCTCCTCCCGCCCACTCCTCTCAGATAAGTCGTACTTTTGTGGATTGCCTGGCGAGATGCATCACGGGCGAGCTCTGCCCCTCGATTTTGTTGAGAGGGTAGGGGAGAGTGCGGGCATGGGTTCTGCCGAAGGCGGATGTGCCGCAGAAGCCTTGCAAGCCTCCTGTTTGGTGCCAGGGCATGGGAAATCTGCTGAGGGGGGGTGGGGGGGGATGTGTCTGTCCGACCCTGACAGATATTTCAACCTCCAAAAGAATAAAATCACGGCGCAGAACAAGATATACCCAAGCTCTGTCAGCCTCCATGGGGGCTGGGTTAAGACGTACATATCGCCATAAAAATGCAATATTTTTGTGTGGCTTGCCGGACGTCACACAGCAGGCAATGTATGGCTTCAGTCAGGGTGGGAACACCCCGATGCAAAGGCGTGGAAGAAGGAGAGGCAGGGAGTGACGGCGGCGCTTATTTTTGCGGATACCAGATGCCCGCCGGTGAGGTCGGGATGATTGAGATGCGGTGGTTGGGATGGTTAGTGATTTGCGCCCTGCAGAGGCCAGACGGGTGCAGCCCCCGACCCCCCACCCACCCACCCACCCACCCTTCGCCAAACCAATTGCCGATCAGATATACATTCTACTCCGAACCCCCCCCCCCCCCGCCCTTTGCCAGTCCCGTGGGAGGGGGGGGGGGGTGCCGTGTTGTTGTGTCGTCTCCCCCCTCTTTATCACCCCCTCTCTCTCCCTCTGTTTTTGTCGCCCTTCGGCAGCATATCCTCCGCCAACCTCCCCACCGCTGGAAGCGCCCCCCGCACTCGCAGGAGAAGCAAGAGCCGTGCAGCTGTCATCATGGTCGCCACGGCGCAGCCTCCTGCTGCAGACGCATACCCTGGCGCTGCGCCGCAACCGCAGCGCGGTGCGGAGCACGTGGACCCGAGCGACATCGACCTCCGGCCGGGGGACAACAACAAGCTGGCGCAGGTGCACGCGCAGTCGGTGCTGATGCAGAGCTACGCCACGCCGACCCTCCCGGTCGACGACGTCGCCAGCGTCGCCGTGGCGCTTGCGACACCCCGCGACGCGACGCCGAAGCTGCACATCTTCGCGGTGAAGAACACCGGGCACGTCCTGCACCTGCAGCCGAGCCCCGCGTCGCCCACCGGGTGGGGGCAGGAGGACCTGTCGGTGCCCGGGCGGCAGGTGGTGCAGGTGGCCGCCGGGATGCATCTGGGTCAGCTGGAAGCCTTTGCGCTGGACACGAACCACGGGGTGTGGTACCGGGGCGCCCGGCCCGTGTACGCTGCCGGGAACACTGTTGCGCCGCACGAGCAGTCGTTCGCGCGGTCGGAGTGGACTTCGCTGAGCGGCTTCCCGGGACAAGCAGGGGTCCCGACGGGGACAGGGCACATGATCTCGTTCTCCGGCCACGACGGGCGCCTGTGGGCGTCGGCAGACACGGGCGGCTCGTCGGTGTCGGAGCTGTATTTTGCGGGGCTGTATTTGGTGGAGTGGCCGGTTGCGAAATGGAGGAAATACGGAATCAATGAGCAACAGCACGCCTACTCGTCGTGCGCAGCTCGTGACGGCTGCTGGGTGTCCTTTGGGTTGGGGTCCGAGAACACCGTGCAGCTGGTGGGGCTCGACGGGACGGCGCAGACGGTGTCCAACTCATTCATCGCCCGGAAGCTGCTGCCGCCGACGCTGGGCAACACGCTGCAGGTCTACGCGCTGGACGACGGAGGGCGGCTGTGGAGCCTCGAGCAGGACACGATACGGAGGCAGACGGAGCTGGCGACGGGCGTGGTGGACTTTGCGGTGGTGCGCCACAGCGGGTCAGCCGACAAGGACTCCGTGTTCTACGTGACACAGGACGGGAAACTGCTGATGCGCACCGCCACCGAAGGCGAGTACACGACGCCGTTGCAGCTGGGCAGCAGGGTGGCCACCGTCGCGGGCGCGTCGAGCGGCGAAATCTCGTCGTCGTTCATCACGTCCGACACAACGCTCGTCCAGCTCGAGCAGGTGAGCAGTGAGTCGTACCAGCGCCTGACGGTGGCGGTGCGCAGCCCGGCGCCGTCGGTGGCGGCGCCCACGGCGACGTGCCTGGCAGCAGGGCTGCACTTCGGGGAGTCGATGCTGCACGTCGTGCAGAAGAACGGCGGGAAGAACATCCACGAGCACACACAGGACTTGAAGGTGCCGGGTGTGCAGCGCGTGTGGCACGACAAGGTGCTGCCGGTGTGGTCGCACGACGTGTGGTTTGTGACGTCTGTGACGGCGCCGAGCGGGCGGCTGCACGTGTTCATCATCGACTCCTACGGCGACGTGGGGATGCTGCGCGTGGGCGGCCCGAACGACGTCGAGGCGCCGTCGTGGAAGGGGCTCGGCGTGTTCAGCAACGGGACGAAAGGCCAGAAGGTCTTCGCGGGCGTCGTGGACGGCGAGGTGGTGCTGCTCGCACGGAACAATCATGGCAGCGGCAACAGCGGGGTGTACCAGATCCCGCTGGACGGGCCGGCGTCGCCGTCGTGGGTGAAGGCGACGCCGTTCAGCACGAACTGGTACGTCAACGACGTGTCGTTCGGGTCGACCACGCATGGGGAAGGCTTCTTCGCGGCGGTGGTGCGCAGCAACACGCGGAACTACGCGATCGACTTCTACAAGCCGGGGAGCACCGTCGCGCTGCAGACGTTCGGCGACCAGAAGGAAACTTCGATCCTCCGGGTGTACGGCCTGCCGCTCGGCGTCGACCAGGTGCTGTTCAACGACGGGAGCAACCTGTACGCAGCGTGCACCTCGGACGACCCGGGCGTGTGCATCATGGAGAACAGCGCGGAGCTTGCCATCACCTTTGCGCACAACGCCGAAGCTGACGCCGCAGCTGCAGAGGCGGCCGGCGAGGATGCGGCGCCTCGCGAGCTCCTGCTGTGGCACACGCTGGTGGCAGGCGACGTGCGCCGGCAGGTGTACGACGTCGCGGCGCCGTGGCAGAGCAGCCCGGACCCAATTGCGACCGGCTTCCAGCAGGTGGTGGCTGTCTCGCGGTCCCGCGTGTTCGGCCTCGCGACCGACGGGACGGTGCGCGAGCTGTTCGAGCCGAAGATGTGGGCGAGGTACAAGGGGAACACCATGATGCTGGCGACGAACGAGCCGGACGACGTGACCGAGTTCCAAGCGTGGCAGACGACGTTCCAGACGGAAGACAAGAACCGGACCGGCGTGGCGAAGGTGGTAGTGCACTTCGAGCCTGTGGAAGAGGACGTGGAGATGCTGGTCAACGGGCGCCTCATGACGCTGTCGCCCGGATTCTCGCACCAGGTCCAGACGAACACGCGCGGGGTCGCGACGGTCACGTTTGTCGCACACGCGCTGCACGCGCCTGTGCTGTCGATGTGGACGGACAGCCCCGACGTCCACGAGGACGACGCGACGTCGGTGGTGGTGCCCAACTACAACGAGCAGCTGTACCTCTCAGCGGTGCCGACGCAGCAGCTGCAGAACGCGAAGCGCGACAACGGCGACAACCTGTTCCCCGCCAACGCGGATGTGGACGACGACTTCGCCGACGCGGTGCACGCGACGATTGCGCCTGCGCTGCCGGAGGAGGACGACGGGCCGCAGATGCCGTCCGACGGCGACGGCGACGCTCCGCCACGCGCAAGGGCGGCGCACAGGCCAGGGGCGCGCGGCCGCTGGCGGCGGGGGCTGTTCGCCTCGCGGCACGGCGAGGTGGAGCGGTTCCGGCGGCTGAACCCGCGCGTCTGCCGGAAGACGTGCTTCCACACGGCGTACACGCGCGACGCGGCGACGGGGCGGCGCGGCGTGCGCTTCACGCGCGGAACGCCTGCCGAGATCGAAGCCATCAACGCGCGGCTGCGCGAAGGGTCGACGCAGTACCACGGCGCCTATGCCGACGTGATGCAGAGCGCGAACAGCGGCTTCTGCACGGTCGAGGACACGTCGTTCACGCCCGACGACACAGGGGTCGCCCTCTCGTTTGGCGGGAAGCTGCGCGCGCTGGTGAAGTTCGTCACGGACGTGGGCAGCTTCGTGTGGGAGGGTGTCCTGGAGTTCGCCGAGGACGTTGTGCACGCGACACAGTCGCTGTTCACGCACCTGGGGGTCTTCTTCAAGGACATGTTCCAGTGGCTCGGTTCGTTCTTCCGCTGGTCGGACATCGTCAACACGCAGAAGATGATCCAGTCGCTGGCCGAGCAGTCGATCGCCGACGCGGAAGGTCTGGTGGACAAGGCGGAGGAGCTGATCCGAAAGGGCGTCGCCGCCCTGAAAGCGCAGCTGGCGAACCCCCAGTTGCCGCCACAAGAGGTGCAGGACGCGACGTGCGACGACAGCATGCAAGTCGCAAACGAGCAAACAGACAAAAACGGTGACCCTGGCCGTGCGGCGCTCGCGCTGGGCGACGACAACGTCGTCGACGAAAACGGGAAGGAGGCAGAGCCAGAGCGGACGCCCTTCGGCGACGACCCGCAGGGCAACTGGGTGCTGGACCACCTGCTCCAGGTGCTGCCGCACTCGTCGGGCTCTGCAGGCTCCTCCACCGCCTTCGACAAGGACGTGCTGGAGGCGACCGCAATCTTCACAGGCTGCAGCGAAGAGTTGCTGCAGCAGATGGTTGACGCGCTCGTGGAAGGTTTGAAGGCCTCGCAGACCGTGAACAAGCGCGGCACGAGCGTGTCGTTCAGCGACATGATGGACACCGTCTTCAAGGCCCTGGCGAACGTGCTGGCGGCGGAGGCCGAGCTGATGTTCAATACCCTTCTGTCCGCAGCAGTCACGGTGGTGAAGGCGGTGTTTGGCTCGCTGACCAAGCCGTTCCACATCCCTCTGCTCAGCAACCTCTGGAAGAACGTCATCTGCCCCGGCCAGGACCTGACCCTGCTCGGGGTGGTCAGCTTGGCTGTCGCCGTGCCCTCGACGCTGGGCTACAAGGCGCTGACGATGGCGATGACGCGCAAACCGCTTGCGCCCGTGGTGGCAACTGACGCCGACGTCGTCGACCCGTTCTACCAGCTCACCCTCGAGCAGGTCCAGCGCGCAGTGGCGTGGACCAGCAGGTCGATGCGGCGGGCGTTCGGCATCAAGGGTGCCGACGATGATGCTTGTCTTGGTGGTGAGCTCACCCCGCGCCAAACGCAGCTCGTCACATACATCTTCGGGATCATCTACGGCTTCACGCAGCTTGGCCTCGGGGCGTGCGACATGCTCAGCTTCGTGATCGAGGTCCCACTCGCCGTGGCGAAGGACGCAAGCGGCAAACCCGTGTGGAAGGAGACTGGGTCAGAGCCCTGTGTAAGTGTCGGGGAGTGGAACTTCTTGACCCTTGTGCAGCTGGTGATCTCGCAATACACAAGCCAGCCGATCCTCCCCGACAAAGAGACGGCGGACTGGGAGTGGGGCGCGTGGGTGGTCCAAGGTGCCATCTACGCTGGCTCGTTTGTTGAGTTCATTGACAACTACTGCATCGAACGGCGGCCGCGCATGCTGCGCAGCTGCCTTGGGATCCCCGAGTACGTCAGCGTCAAGAGCGGCTACGTGTGTGTCATGGGCAGCGTGCACCTGGCCGTCATGAGCGTCCTCGCGTACAAAGACTGGCAGCTGGTCAAAGGAAAGGACCAGCGGGACAAACGGAAGATCAAGGCGAAGATCGCACAGAATATAATCACAGGCGTAGGCGAGTTCGTGGCGCCCTTGCGCGACTTCCTCGTGCATTACGGGGCGAAGGACCCAGAGGCGTTCCCGTATGCGGTGTTGGGGCAGGTGGCGTACGATACGGTGTGTGTGATCTCGCCCGGCGGCATCGGCATAGCCCGCCTGGCGTTCGACGTACAGGACAGCGGCGACCACCGTGTTGCGTACTGAGCAACCGGGCAAGGCGATGAGCAACTGGGAGGTGCCGGCAAGCACAGCGTTCCGGCACACCTGCCCGGCAAAGTGCCCTCTGTTACGCTGAGGTACCCCCCTTACCCCTTGCCCCCCCCCCCCACGTCTCCGTGACCTCGCTCGGTACGTCAGCACGTCCGCGGCCAAACCTCAGGCCAAAGGTGCACCCCATCCGCCCCACCCCTCGAAACCCAGCAACCCGAAAAGAAACCGACGAACTGAACACAGCCCTCTGCCTGTGACGAGGCACATCGGGTGCGCAGCAGAGCAGCTTGCGCTGCGCCTCCCCCGGCTTCCCGGCTTTTCAGGCATACCTCCTGACACATACCGCGGGTGAGGAGACTGACTTTGGGTGTGCAGGCTGCCCTCTGTTACCATTTTTGTGTGTTTTACCACTTGCTGGTAGTGCTGCCAGCAAGGTTGGAAGGGAACCTCTGAGGACACTCACCACCATTCAGCAGTCCGGCTTCGGTGGCGGTTTCCTCACGGGTCCCCCGTACGTATCGACAGTTCTACTGCAGACAACTTCCCTCCTCACCCCATCCATTGTTGCCCTCTGATTCATACCGTCTCCTAAAGTGACCCCCCCTCTCTCTTGGACGCAATAGCGTAGCGTTGCGAAGAGAACTTGTTTTGTGCGTCACATATATCACACACTGCGTATGCAGGAGGTGACGGGGAGCTACACGCGGAGACCTCACGCAACAAACACATTACAAAACAAGTTCTCTCTCTTTCTCTTTCTCTAGTAAACTAGTTTAAGCAGCTTTGCTGCGTCTTGGGAGGTCTCCGTGGTTACTTGAGGAAGGCATGATATAGTAGGGCTTTCGCTGTGTCACTGCTGAGTAATGCATTCTGCCACTTGCCGAGGAGCAAGGTTGGAAGGGGAGCACCGACCGACACCACAACATCCTTCATCAGGAGTTTTGGGTTTCCCCAGTCTCTCTGCCTCCCCCGCACGCTCTCTCTCTCTCTCTCTCTCTCTCTCTCTCTTTGTTAGTCAACTAGTTGAAGCACCTTTGGTGCGTCTTGGGGGGTCACTAGGAGGCTAGATCTGAGGAAGTATCGCGGGTGAGGAGACTGACTTTGGTGGGCAGGCTGCCCTCTGTTACCATTTTTGTGTGTTTTACCACTTGCTGGTAGTGCTGCCAGCAAGGTTGGAAGGGAACCTCTGAGGACACTCACCACCATTCAGCAGTCCGGCTTCGGTGGCGGTTTCCTCACGGGTCCCCCGTACGTATCGACAGTTCTACTGCAGACAACTTCCCTCCTCACCCCATCCATTGTTGCCCTCTGATTCATACCGCCTCCTAAAGTGACCCCTCTCTCTCTCTCTCTCTGTAACCCTTGCAGAAAGAGTATTGACCCCGCTCCAACGCAACCGTCGTGAAGCGCGACATATTTCATATCGCTGTGCCAGTACAGCGCTGTTGCAGAATGAAAAGAATGAATGCAGCGAACCCGGTTGGGACAATCGGCGATAGGCGATTCAGGCCTGTCGCTAACTTTTCGATTTTGGAGATTTGGTGGGTTGACGCTCCTGTTTTGGGGGGGGAATCAGGGGGGAAAACACTAGGGGGGTGTCGATTCTGGACAAAAAATAAATTTTTTCAAAAAAAAAAACCGAAAAATCGGGGGGAAATGCTGAAAAATGGCAAAAAAAAGAGTATGGGGAGTTGGGTCCAGTTTAGCAAAGTCGTCATATTTTTCGGGTGTTTTTTTGAATGGGACACCCGAAGAACCCGTTGAGACGTGAATGACATCGTGAACATATCTGCCAGAGAATCCTCAAGCTTGGTGCCTCAAGAACTTGGGACAACACGGCGCTGCAGGCGCATCCTGGGCCGCAGACCAGCAAGCCGGCAAAATAGCCAAGGCCGCCTACACGGCGAGCCTTCTACAGATTCCAGATTGCTCAAACGAGCGTGCAGGGCTTGAGCTTTGGGTGGGGACGGATGAAGTCATGGGGGGGGGGGGGGGCGGGCGGGGGTGGCTGGGGGGAACCTCTAGAGGTAGGGGGCAACCCATTAGTGGCTGGGGGGAACCTCTAGAGGTAGGTGGCAACCCATTAGTGGCTGGGGGGAACCTCTAGAGGTAGGTGGCAACCCATTAGTGGCTGGGGGGAACCTCTAGAGGTAGGGGGCAACCCATGAGTGGCTGGGGGGAACCTCTAGAGGTAGGTGGCAACCCATTAGTGGCTGGGGGGAACCTCTAGAGGTAGGTGGCAACCCATTAGTGGCTGGGGGGAACCTCTAGAGGTAGGGGGCAACCCATGAGTGGCTGGGGGGAACCTCTAGAGGTAGGTGGCAACCCATTAGTGGCTGGGGGGAACCTCTAGAGGTAGGTGGCAACCCATTAGTGGCTGGGGGGAACCTCTAGAGGTAGGTGGCAACCCATTAGTGGCTGGGGGGAACCTCTAGAGGTAGGTGGCAACCCATTAGTGGCTGGGGGGAACCTCTAGAGGTAGGTGGCAACCCATTAGTGGCTGGGGGGAACCTCTAGAGGTAGGTGGCAACCCATTAGTGGCTGGGGGGAACCTCTAGAGGTAGGGGGCAACCCATGAGTGGCTGGGGGGAACCTCTAGAGGTAGGTGGCAACCCATTAGTGGCTGGGGGGAACCTCTAGAGGTAGGTGGCAACCCATTAGTGGCTGGGGGGAACCTCTAGAGGTAGGGGGCAACCCATTAGTGGCTGGGGGGAACCTCTAGAGGTAGGGGGTAACCCATGAGTGGCTGGGGGGAACCCCTAGAGGTAGGGGGCAACCCATGAGTGGCTGGGGGGAACCTCTAGAGGTAGGTGGCAACCCATTGGTGGCTGGGGGGAACCTCTAGAGGTAGGTGGCAACCCATTAGTGGCTGGGGGGAACCTCTAGAGGTAGGTGGCAACCCATTTGTGGCTGGGGGGAACCTCTCGAGGTAGGTGGCAACCCATTGGTGGCTGGGGGGAACCCCTAGAGGCAGGGGGTAACCCATTGGTAGGTGGGGGGAACCCCTAGAGGTAGGGGGTAACCCGTTTGTGAGTGGGGGGAACCTCTAGAGGCAGGGGGTAACCCATTTGTGGGTGGGGGGAACCCCTAGAGGTAGGGGGTAACCCATTTGTGAGTGGGGGGAACCCCTAGAGGCAGGGGGTAACCCATTTGTGGGTGGGGGGAACCCCTAGAGGTAGGGGGGAACCCGTTTGTGGGTGGGGGGAACCCCTAGAGGTAGGGGGGAACCCGTTTGTGGGTGGGGGGAACCCCTAGAGGTAGGGGGTAACCCATTTGTGAGTGGGGGGAACCCCTAGAGGTAGGGGGGAACCCGTTTGTGGGTGGGGGGAACCCCTAGAGGCAGGGGGTAACCCATTTGTGAGTGGGGGGAACCCCTAGAGGTAGGGGGGAACCCGTTTGTGGGTGGGGGGAACCCCTAGAGGTAGGGGGTAACCCATTTGTGAGTGGGGGGAACCCCTAGAGGCAGGGGGTAACCCATTGGTAGGTGGGGGGAACCCCTAGAGGTAGGGGGTAACCCATTGGTAGGTGGGGGGAACCCCTAGCGGTAGGGGGTAACCCGTTTGTGAGTGGGGGGAACCTCTAGAGGCAGGGGGTAACCCATTTGTGGGTGGGGGGAACCCCTAGAGGTAGGGGGTAACCCATTTGTGAGTGGGGGGAACCCCTAGAGGTAGGGGGGAACCCGTTTGTGGGTGGGGGGAACCCCTAGAGGCAGGGGGTAACCCATTTGTGAGTGGGGGGAACCCCTAGAGGTAGGGGGGAACCCGTTTGTGGGTGGGGGGAACCCCTAGAGGTAGGGGGTAACCCATTTGTGAGTGGGGGGAACCCCTAGAGGCAGGGGGTAACCCATTGGTAGGTGGGGGGAACCCCTAGAGGTAGGGGGTAACCCATTGGTAGGTGGGGGGAACCCCTAGCGGTAGGGGGTAACCCGTTTGTGAGTGGGGGGAACCTCTAGAGGCAGGGGGTAACCCATTGGTAGGTGGGGGGAACCCCTAGCGGTAGGGGGTAACCCGTTTGTGAGTGGGGGGAACCTCTAGAGGCAGGGGGTAACCCATTTGTGGGTGGGGGGAACCCCTAGAGGTAGGGGGTAACCCGTTTGTGAGTGGGGGGAACCCCTAGAGGTAGGGGGTAACCCGTTTGTGAGTGGGGGGAACCTCTAGAGGCAGGGGGTAACCCATTTGTGGGTGGGGGGAACCCCTAGAGGTAGGGGGTAACCCATTTGTGAGTGGGGGGAACCCCTAGAGGTAGGGGGGAACCCGTTTGTGGGTGGGGGGAACCCCTAGAGGCAGGGGGTAACCCATTTGTGGGTGGGGGGAACCCCTAGAGGTAGGGGGTAACCCGTTTGTGGGTGGGGGGAACCCCTAGAGGTAGGGGGTAACCCATTTGTGAGTGGGGGGAACCCCTAGAGGCAGGGGGTAACCCATTTGTGGGTGGGGGGAACCCGTAGAGGCAGGGGGTAACCCATTTGTGGGTGGGGGGAACCCCTAGAGGTAGGGGGTAACCCATTTGTGGGTGGGTCCATTTGTGGTAAATTTACTGGGTTCTGGTGCCCACCGCCTCCCCTTTTGAGCGTTTGAAACAGCGTTTCCGGGACCCGGCACTGCTCGCAGTGGGCTCAAATGTCCAAAAACGACCCATTCTGGACCCCCCAAAAAAAAAATGCGAGCACCTCCCCCTTGGCACGCCGGTCTTACGACAACCCTGCCTATTTCTGGTGCTGGGAAAAAAACGGAAAAAAACGGAAAATCAGGGTGTCGATTTTGGGATTTTCCGTTTTTTCGTTTTCCGTTTTTTTTTCGGATTTTTTTTCGTCGAATTTTGACCAAGTCGCAGCCAGCGCCCACAGGCGGAAAAAACGAAAAAAAAGGAAAAAACGGAAAAAAACCGAAAAAATCGACACCCCCCCTAGGGGGCAATTTTTCTCGCGCGCGCTTCGCGCGCGCTCGTGTTGTTGCCTAATTTTCCCGTCGGTGGACCACTAGGTGGGCACGGTGTGAGGCGCTGGGTTCCTTCCGTGGTTCCTCTCCCGCTCGCGCCATCCTCGGGTGGAGGAAACCCAAATAATGGCTTTCGGGACCATGCTTTCGACGCTACCCCCTGATGTGCCACGGCCGTTGAAGCGCAAGGACTTGGTTACTAGACGGGCGCGCGAGATGGGGGGTCTGGGGGCAGAGCCCCCCAGCCGCCGGAGGCCACGGTAGTGAACATCTGTTCATTGTGGGCGTACAGGTTCTGTGTGAGTTGGCTGCGTCCCCCTGAGGCTACTGGAGTGGTTGGATTCCCTGACCTGGTGGTAATCGAATGACTTGAGTACGAGACATGCACCACAGGGGGGTCTGGGGGGCGGAGCCCCCCAGCCGCCGGAGGCCACGGTAGTGAGCATCTGTTCCTGCATAACCATACTCTCTTCGACGTCGACCCAGTGAAAGTGGGTTGACGCTTGGTCGACGCTTGGTGAGCGTCGACCCAGTGTAATCGGGTCAACGCTAGGTAAGCATCGACCCAGCGTAATAAATGGGTTGACGCTTGGTCCAGGCTTGAATGGCAACTCAGTTCGACTGGGTCGACGCTCCAAGCCTCGACCAAGCGTCAACCCAGTTCCACTGGGTCGACGCTGGGTCGACGCTTTTTTATGGGGGGGGAAACCAAAAATCACTGGGTCGACGGTCGACGCTTAGCGACATGCCTGTAGGCGATTCTCCGCAGGATGGGGGGGGGGGGTAGGGGGGGTCAAATGGGGGTGACAAACACGATTTTTCAAAAAACCGGCGCAGAGGCCCCAAAGCCCCCGTAAACCCTCCAAACCCCCCCAGATCGGTCCGGAAACCCATCGAACCCCACTTTTCCACCATTCCGGGCACCTCAGGTGCCCGAATTGGGGTACCTAAATTTTGTGCCACCGTTTGGTACCGTACAGTGCCACTGTGTGGGAGGTTGGAAAAGAAAATGCCCCAACACACCACATCTGAGGGTTGCAATGCATGTTGCTTGCCAACCACGTCATCCGGTGGGTGTCAGGCGCTATGTAGGTGGCATTAGCCAGGTCTTCGATGTGTTCTGGCTTGTATATATACCTCCCTGCCTGCGGCACAGGCACTGCCTTTGTCCCCCACACCAGCCACAGAGAGCGTATTGTACTCGGTCCACGGTTGCTGATTCATTGTGATGCGTTGTATCCTCGAGTGAACGTCACACACTAGTGGCACCACCACCCGCCATCCGAGAGCTGTATTGACTTTGCGCGCTTCCGTTGTATTCACCTCGCCACGCATATTGCACCGTTCAGTACCAGTGCTCTTGGGCCAGGCAAAGTAGACCGCAGCAACTACCAATTCTGGCACAATGGGTACCACGACAGCGCACTTCATGTGTTCCCGGAATGTACAGCTCGTGTTGCAACAGTCGTTGTCAACACATCCCGGTTGTGGAGCACTGCTGCACAGGAATCACACGACCATCTGGACTGTTCCGTACCTACAGGCAGCCTCCCGGTGCATGGTGGCAGGGAGGTATATATACAAGCCAGAACTCATCGAAGACCTGGCTAATGCCACCTACATAGCGCCTGACACCCACCGGATGACGTGGTTGGCAAGCAACATGCATTGCAACCCTCAGATGTGGTGTGTTGGGGCATTTTCTTTTCCAACCTCCCACACAGTGGCACTGTACGGTACCAAACGGTGGCACAAAATTTAGGTACCCCAATTCGGGCACCTGAGGTGCCCGGAATGGTGGAAAAGTGGGGTTCGATGGGTTTCCGGACCGATCTGGGGGGGTTTGGAGGGTTTACGGGGGCTTTGGGGCCTCTGCGCCGGTTTTTTGAAAAATCGTGTTTGTCCACGTAAAAGGGTGGCATTTGACCCCCCCTAGGGGGGGGGGGGGCAATGTTGTTAGGGTGGGTTTAAACCGGGGTTTTATTGGGTTTTTACATACATCCTACTCTGCTTCGGAGACTGCGCCACATTGGCTTCCAGAAGAGAGGGCTACGTCCCCACTCCATGCCGTAACACTGCGAAGAAGCTCCGCTTTTCAGAGGCACCAGAGTAGTTTTCAGTCACCGTTTTCTGATTTTGGTGGAGTAGAAAAATCCTTACTGGGGAAGGTGGCCAAAATCCCGAATTTTGGTGAATTAAGTCGCCCCCCCCCACCGGGCTGGAAGGGTTAATCCCGAGTTTATACCCACCTAACAACATCAATTGACCCCCCCTCCCCCCGCCCCCCCGTCGTCGCCGCGTTTGTCTCCTCCTCAGGGGTCGCGGATGCAGCTCTCTGCCCGCGCGTATAAATTGCACCAGTGTTGTTCCATAAATGTTCGTGCCATCAGCGTGAAGGTGCTCATACCCATGGGGGAAAACATCCTGCAGTTCAGTAAAGTTGCCGTATTCACGGTCCCTGAGGGAACCCAGTGTGCGCTCAACAAAAAGTAGTCCGGAACCAGTGATCTCGTGCCAGGGCTGGCAGGGGGGGCCGCGGCCCCACCTCCCTTTTTCTGTTATTCTTTGGGTGGGTGGGCCGCCAGGGGTGGCCTGGCCCTACCTCAATATTTTCTCCGTCGAATTTTGTGGAGGGGTCGGATTTTGGGGCTTTTGGGTTCGGCCTTGTGGCCGAATTTTCATGCCGGAGCGTATGAAAACCCAACGGCATCATGAGCAGGTGTAGGGCTTGATGGTGTTCATCCAAGCGCACCTCATCATGTCCCAAGCGAAGGACCATTCCCGCCTGGAATGTGAAACAACACCAACCGCTGTGGGGACTAGCCTTCGAAGACTTTCAGGATGTTCACTACCGTGGCCTCCGGCGGCTGGGGGGCTCCGCCCCCCAGACCCCCCTGTGGCGTATGTCTCGTACTCAAGTCCGTCGAATCCCATCAGGTCGGGGTCCAACCACTCCAGTCGCCTCAGGAGGACGCAGCCAACTCACACAGAATCTGTACGCCCACACGAACAGATGTTCGCTACCGTGGCCTCCGGCGGCTGGGGGGCTCTGCCCCCCAGACCCCCCATGTAGCGTTTGCCCATCTCACTTCCCCGGGTACAGTGCAGCATAGGAGGTCAGCGCCGCCTCCATGAAGCGCTTCTTCGAAGCCTGGCTGACATCGGACAGGAGGTCGGACTTCCCCACCTGGGAGGTACACTCGCCGCGTTCGCGACATGCGTGACACGCGACACGCTACCTGAACCGTGAATGGGCCTTGCTAACACGGGCATTTCAGCAGTCTGCCGGCGACCGTTCCCCAAACCAGTAAACCAGCAGTTTTGGAAAATTGGAGAGGTCACCCTACTGCGCTGAATGTGGTGCGCACCACTGCAAAAATCCCCGGGAGCTTTTGGGCTTTCAGACCTGAAGGGGCCAGCAGGTGGGTGGTGAGTGGCAGCTTTGTAACTGTCCTCCAGCTGCTGGCATGTCCAGTCCTGCGAGAGTGCCAAGGTGTATTGAGTCCCTGCGGAGCACAACCCCCGATGAGAACGAGCGCCAGATGATTCTCATTCATTTTCATGCATGAGGGGCACTCTCTGCCGCAAGCATATCTCAAGAACTGGGCATCACTCTAGAGCTGTCACATGATGACGCGGAGAGAAATCATAGAAAAAGTCCCGCCTGACGGGCACGCGCCTGGAAGCTGTGGGGGGGTGAGCAATCCCTTGTAAAAATTCTTAGAAAAAACCTGGTTCCCCGACCCAAAAAACCTGGAAAAAGGGCTCGTTCCCCGCCCAGGCCTGATTGTTAGGTCATGCCGTCAGGGCTTTCCCTAAATATTGGGTCCGGGGGGGCTGGGAACCGGTTTCGGGTACAAAAAAAACGCGCACAGTAGGGGCACTTCTCGGGGGAGCTTGCCCGGCCCCTATGCCACCTGAGCTCCTGCAAAACCTACTTTTTGGCATGTTTTGACACATCCGTCTTCAAGACAGCTCCAGAGGGGCAAAAAAAGTTCTGTTTGTCTTATTTGCCAACCGCTCCAAAGGTGCAGAAATCGAGGGAAAACGTCCGATATTCTGCATTGACTCAGGGGTCCCAGCGGGACCAGGCCTCTGGCTAATTCGGGTCGAACGTTAAGTTTCTCCGTGCCGGGGGGGGGAGGGGGGGGGGGGGGGCTACCCTACCCTACCCTACCCTAGGGTTGGGGCCGCCGGGGTCCCAGATTTTTTGGTAATTTCCAGGTGTGGGTAGGGGGACCTTTTCGAATTTTTTTTGTAGCCTCATGCAATGAAGGAGGAAATGGAACACGGAGAAAGCAGGTCATTCGAGTTTACGGCACGCGTAGTGCCGTAATTGCAGAGCCACATCTCACCTCATCACAGGTCGAGGTGTGTGCGTTTCACCACAACTCTCACAACCTCTCCCAAACAACCAAACAACACAATGCCGGACCGGAACGCAACCGTGATCATCGACCAGGCGTGGATCGATGTTCCGACCCCGGTTGTTCCGGGAAACGCAGCGGGGGTGGACGGCACCCCCGACTGCGTGTTTCCGGAGTGCGGGGCGCTGCACTCCGACGCGCACTCGTCTGTGTGTCGCATGTGTGGAAGGCGGACGACGAAGAGCTGCCTGAAGGCCTACATGGAGGGCACGGGGGATCAGACGGTCGAGAAGATGACCGACCAGTGGATGGAGCCACACTGGGTCTGCCCCCTCTGCGCGCTGTATCTCCACAATGGTGAGGCAACATGGACCCTCAAGGAGGAGGACGAGGGCGACGCCGATGCCAACATGAGTGACGCTACGCCCAAGGTGAGGGACCTCTGGGAGTTGATGAGGGGTGTGGATAACCCAAACACCAAGGCAATTCTGGAGGAGGTCTTGGATGATATGCAGAGGAAGGAGCGGCAGGCGAAGCTGGAACGCGAGGGGCTGACCGGCACCCGCATCACGGTGGTGGAGCAATGGCGCCACCGGATGCAGTCGCCAGCGCTGCACGCAATGGCCATGAGGGCACTGCGTGATCGTTTCGGGAAGGGGGCGGACGATGCGGCTGCGGCAGCGACCGGGCCCCAGCACGAACTTCGGGTCGCGCTCTCCGTGTTGGACATCCTGATCCCCATCGTGTCGACGAAGCCTGAGGCAGTGCAAGCTGCCCACAACCTCCTGGTCCGCTTGGAGGGGCTGCGCCTCCGGGAGTGGTACGGGCTCGCGGCGCAGCTGCACTGGGAGCGGCGGCTGGAGGGCATGCCGGCAAGCGCGCTGACGGAGCAACTATTCAGGTCGCTCCAGAGCCAAGCCCAGAGCGAGGGCGAGAAGGAGAAGGCCAACAACAAGCGGCGCCGCACCGAGGGCGCGTGGGACGAGGAGGAAGAGAGGCCAGTGGTGCCGAAGGGAGGTAAGGGGGGAAAGGGATCCAACAAGGGCTTCAACAAGGGCTTCAACAAGGGATCCAAGTGGGGCAAGTGACAAGCCACACCTGCGCAGGGAGAGCCGGGGTTGTGCGGGCCGGCGACACCTCCCTCAGACACACCGCCACTGCACACACAGTCCACACTTCAAGGGGAACCAGCGGTGCCACAAGCTCAAGGGGAGCAGAATTCACGCATGCCGTGGCGAGTAAAAGCGCAAACCACACAGCCCAGTGCTCAAGGGGAGCCAGCGGCGCATCAAGCTCAAGGGGAGCAGAACCCACGCACGCCGTGGCTAGTAAAAACGGAAATCACACAGCCCAGTGCTCAAGGGGAGCCAGCGGCGCATCAAGCTCAAGGGGAGCAGAATCCACGCACGCCGTGGCTAGTAAAAACGGAAATCACACAGCCCAGTGCTCAAGGGGAGCCAGCGGCGCATCAAGCTCAAGGGGAGCAGAATCCACGCACGCCGTGGCTAGTAAAAACGGAAATCACACAGCCCAGTGCTCAAGGGGAGCCAGCGGCGCATCAAGCTCAAGGGGAGCAGAATCCACGCACGCCGTGGCTAGTAAAAACGGAAATCACACAGCCCAGTGCTCAAGGGGAGCCAGCGGCGCATCAAGCTCAAGGGGAGCAGAATCCACGCACGCCGTGGCTAGTAAAAACGCAAATCACACAGCCCAGTGCTCAAGGGGAGCCAGCGGCGCATCAAGCTCAAGGGGAGCAGAATCCACGCACGCCGTGGCTAGTAAAAACGCAAATCACACAGCCCAGTGCTCAAGGGGAGCCAGCGGCGAAGCAAGCTCAAGGGGAGCAGAAACCACGCACGCCGTGGATAGTAAAAACGAAAATCACACAGCCCAGTGCTCAAGGGGAGCCAGCGGCGAAGCAAGCTCAAGGGGAGCAGAAACCACGCACGCCGTGGATAGTAAAAACGAAAATCACACAGCCCAGTGCTCAAGGGGAGCCAGCGGCGAAGCAAGCTCAAGGGGAGCAGAATCCACGCACGCCGTGGCTAGTAAAAACGCAAATCACACAGCCCAGTGCTCAAGGGGAGCCAGCGGTGCATCAAGCTCAGGGGGAGCAGAATCCACGCACACCGTGGTTAGTAAGAATACAGCCCAGTGCTCAGGGGGAGCAAATGGCGCAGCAAGATCACGGGATGACGCCACACAGGCCGTGGCCGGTCACCAACACTGCTCGGAGAGAGCAGGCGACAGAGCGGGCCGGCCCAGCAGTGCAGCAGACGGGATCCCAGGGGCGGGACCCGACAGCGGAAGGCCACACAATCGAGTCGGGGCTGCAGCGGTGGCTGCGCAGGGGGCCAGCAACTCGAGGACGCCCGCGGATGTCAGAGACAGCAACCCTCCCGGACGGGACGAGGGGGGAAGTCGTGTCTGCAGCCAACGCCGTTCTGGACCGGGCACTCGCGAACTCCACATGGGACAACATCGCGTCGTGCTACCGGCGGTTCCAGGAGTTCCGTCAGGCCTGGGAGGCCGCCGAGGGACCCATCGACACGGGGACGGCGATCATCTTGTGGGTCTCCAAGAAGATGTCTGTCGACAACGTGCTGCCATCCTCGGGGCTGGCCTACAGCTACGCCGTGTCGTCCGCGCACCGCCACATGCTGGAGGACACAGTGCACTCGCACAAGCTCGACGCGTTCAGACGGGGACTGAGGCGCATGGGGGCGGAGGTGCCCCGGACACAGGCGGTGCCGGCGACGAAGGCAGAAGTGGAGCAGGCGATGCGGGACGAGCGGGACCCCGAGGTGCGACTGGCACTGGGGCTGATGTGGCACGGGGCCGCAAGGTGCTCGGACGTGAAGAGTATTGCAACCCGAGAGGTGCGGGTGAAGAACGACGGGGTGGTATCTATAACCTGGAGGGGCACCAAGAACGACCCGTTCGCGAAGGGACAGACTACAGGGGTGTGTTTGCCTACGCAGCTGAACGGTGTGCTGGGGAAGACGATGCGGAAGAACCGGGACGGCGGCCTGGTTCAAGGCGTGTCGTACAGCAAGGTGTCCCGGGCGGTAAAACGGGTGAACCCCGCGCTGACGCCACACAGTCTACGCAGGGGGGCAGTGCACCACCTGATTCACAAGGGGCTCGAGTTGCGAGCGGTGCAGAAGCTGACCCGCCACCGGACGACAGAGGGGCTGCTGCAGTACGCCCCACTGGCCGCGACTCGTCTCGTGGAGGAGACCGCGACTACATCACGCCAGCTCTAGCGGCGGGGCGCATCCCCAGGGCTCTTGGGGCGTTCCCGTCGTGCGCCGCCCACCTCGCCAAGCCGAGCAACTTCGAGGGTATCCTGAGGATGTGTGCCTACGCATACGACCCCGAGGGCGAGGGGGACGAGGCGTGCAGTGCTGGGCTGGACATCGGGTACGGCGGGGACTTCTCCGTGGAGGTGGAGGGAGCGCAGGTGCGACCGGAAGCCGAACGTGAGGGGGGGGTGCTGGCACCCATATCATCCAACAGGATGGCCCTCGACGCGGTCCGCAGCCTGGACCTCCACGGGGAGCTTGAAGATGTGCTGGACGTCATCACGTCACTCGACGCCTTCGAGAGCCTGCTGACGAAGCCGACAGGCGGCAGGATGGCGAGGGGCACCTCGCGGCACATGCGGCAGCACGCGGACAAGCTGCTCGAATGGGAGGTGGTGGAGCCGATGCAGGGGGACCCCCAGATGACGATGCCGGCTTTCACAGTGGCAAAAAAGGCAGGGGATCTCCGGCTGGTGGTCGATGCACGAAAGCTGAACGCCGCGATGAGGCGCCCCCCTGAGATGCGGCTGCCGCGCATCAGGGACGTGATCGACGCAGTGCTGAACGCAGATGCAGCCGTGATCGCGGATGGAGTATCATTTTTTTACCAGATACCCCTCGCGAAGCCGATCCGGAAGTACTTCGGCATGCGCCTGGGAGATGGCAGAGGCGGCACACTCGACTTGTGGCTGAAGGTGCTGTGCATGGGGTGGTCGTGGAGCCCATCGATAGCGCAGCGCATCTCGAGGGTTCTCGCAGGGCCGGGGAACGTCGCATGGGTGGACAACTACATCATCCTCGGGGGCAGCGAGGAGGAGGCGGCGAGGAGATACACCGAGTTCAAGCAGAGGTGTGCCTACGCGAGAGTCGAGCTGCACGAGGAGGCCGAGGGGCAACCCCAGAGACAGTTTGCGGCCTTCGGGCTGGAGTTCGACCTGCGGGGGCCGACGAAGAGGTTCCGCTCCTCGGAGAAATGGGTGGCGCAGCTGCTGGAGGCGGTGCATGTGCAGAACGTGTTGTCCGGGGAGGCAACACCCCGGGCATTCTTCAAGGTGACGGGGGCCATCGTGTGGTGGACGTACACACGAAGCCGTCATCTGTGCTACTCGCCAAACCTCATCGGGGCCATACGCAGCATCGCGCGGCATGTATCAACGAACAACAACGCGTGGGACGAGCCCACCAGGATGCAGCCGAGTGCGGTCTGGGACGCGCGCGTATGTCTGCAGGCGATCGCGGAGAACCGGTGGGTGGACCGGGAGGCTCCATACGACGAGGAGTGCACAGTGTGGACAGACGCGTCATCACGCGCGTGGGCGGCGCTTGCGGAGACCGGCGAGGTGGCGCAGGGGGCCTTCGGGGGCGGCGAAGCGTCAGCACACATTTACATCAAGGAGATGTGGGCCGCTGCACTGGGGGTGCGGTTGGCCTCCCGGCTGGGGCGCCGGCGGTGCAAGCTGCGACTGAAGGTCGACAACCTCCCGGTAGTGCGGAGCATCCTGAAGGGGCACTCTGGCAATTACGTCGCCAATAGGTGCCTGCAGGTGCTGTTCGACGTCGCTGCAGCGGCGCAGCTGCAGGTGTTGCCCGAGTGGGTGCCGACCCACGAGCAGAAGGCCGATCCCTTCACGAGGGGTGCGCGGGGCGAGGTCGTCATCGATCTGTAAAGGGACCAGACGGAGCTGTGTGCCATGCTGGCGGCACGGGGCCATCTTAGCTGATGAGCGGAGCTCCTCAGTCCCTAGGGGTCCTAGGGGGTTGGGTGTGTGCGTTTCACCACAACCTCTCCCCTCCCCATTCCCCCGTGTTGAGTGACATGTGTCGATAGTGTTCCATTTTGTAGCCTCATGCAATGAAGGAGGAAATGGAACACGGAGAAAGCAGGTCATTCGAGTTTACGGCACGCGTAGTGCCGTAATTGCAGAGCCACATCTCACCTCATCACAGGTCGAGGTGTGTGCGTTTCACCACAACCTCTCCCCTCCCCATTCCCCCGTGTTGAGTGACATGTGTCGATAGTGTTCCATTTTCGAGGGGTGCCCATTTTGGCGATTTGGGCCCGATTTCGAGGGTTACGGGTGACCCTAGACCCTACCCAACCCTAGGGTTGGGGTTGGGGTTAACTCCAGACCCTACCCTCACCCTAGGGTTAGGGTTAACCCTAGACCCTACCCTGGGGTTAGGGTTAACCCTATACCCTACCCAACCCTAGGGTTAGGGTGAGGGTTAACCCTACACCCTACCCAACCCTAGGGTTGGGGTTGGGGTTAACCCTAGACCCTACCCTAGGGTTAGGGTCAGGGTTAACCCTATACCCTACCCAACCCTAGGGTTAGGGTGAGGGTTAACCCTACACCCTACCCAACCCTAGGGTTAGGGTCAGGGTTAACCCTAGACCCAACCCTACCCTAGGGTTAGGGTTAACCCTACACCCTACCCAACCCTAGGGTTAGGGTTAGGGTTAACCCTAGACCCTACCCTAGGGTTAGGGTCAGGGTTAACCCTAGACCCAACCCTACCCTAGGGTTAGGGTTAACCCTACACCCTACCCAACCCTAGGGTTAGGGTTAGGGTTAACCCTAGACCCAACCCAACCCTACACCCAACCCTACCCTAGGGTTAGGGTTAGGGTTAACCCTAGACCCAACCCAACCCTAGGGTTAGGGTTCGGGTTAACCCTAGACCCAACCCA
Organism: Rhynchopus euleeides; assembly: GCA_963210315.1. Taxonomy (NCBI): domain Eukaryota; phylum Euglenozoa; class Diplonemea; order Diplonemida; family Diplonemidae; genus Rhynchopus; species Rhynchopus euleeides. The sequence goes on from OY723274.1 coordinate 1,695,844, forward strand.
ACCCTAGGGTTAGGGTTGGGGTTAACCCTATACCCTACCCAACCCTAGGGTTAGGGTCAGGGTTAACCCTAGACCCAACCCAACCCTAGGGTTAGGGTTAGGGTTAACCCTATACCCAACCCAACCCTAGGGTTAGGGTTAACCCAACCCAACCCTAGGGTTAGGGTTAACCCAACCCGACCCTAGGGTTAGGGTTAACCCTACACCCTACCCAACCCTAGGGTTAGGGTCAGGGTTAACCCTAGACCCAACCCAACCCTAGGGTTAGGGTCAGGGTTAACCCTAGACCCAACCCAACCCTAGGGTTAGGGTTGGGGTTAACCCTATACCCTACCCAACCCTAGGGTTAGGGTTAACCCTATACCCCACCCAACCCTAGGGTTAGGGTTAACCCTATACCCAACCCTACCCTAGGGTTAGGGTTAGGGTTAACCCAAGACCCAACCCTACCCTAGGGTTAGGGTTAACCCTAGACCCTGGACCCTATAGGGTTAGGGTTAACCCTATACCCAACCCAACCCTAGGGTTAGGGTTGGGGTTAACCCTAGACCCTACCCTAGGGTTAGGGTCAGGGTTAACCCTGTACCCTACCCTAGGGTTAGGTAGGGTATAGGGTTAACCCTATACCCTACCCAACCCTAGGGTTAGGGTGAGGGTTAACCCTAGACCCTACCCTAGGGTTAGGTAGGGTATAGGGTTAACCCTATACCCTACCCAACCCTAGGGTTAGGGTTGGGGTTAACCCTAGACCCTACCCTACCCTAGGGTTAGGGTTAGGGTTAACCCTAGACCCAACCCTAGGGTTAGGGTTGGGGTGAACCCTAGACCTAGAACCTGACCCTAACCCTAGGGTTGGGTCAAGGGTTAACCCTAACCCTAGGGTTGGGTAGGGTCCAGGGTTAACCCTAACCCTAACCCTAGGGTTGGGTAGGGTCCAGGGTTAACCCTGACCCTAGGGTTAGGGTAGGGTCTAGGGTTAACCCTAACCCTAGGGTTGGGTAGGGTTAGGGTAGGGTCCAGGGTTAACCCTAACCCTAACCCTAGGGTTGGGTAGGGTCTAGGGTTAACCCTAACCCGAACCCTAGGGTTGGGTAGGGTCTGGGGTCAACCCTGACCCTAACCCTAGGGTTGGGTAGGGTTAGGGTAGGGTCCAGGGTTAACCCTAACCCTAACCCTAGGGTTGGGTAGGGTCTAGGGTTAACCCTGACCCTAACCCGAGGGTTGGGTAGGGTCAAGGGTTAACCCGAACCCTAACCCTAGGGTTGGGTAGGGTCTAGGGTCAACCCTGACCGTAACCCGAGGGTTGGGTAGGGTCGTGTTGGGTCGGGTTATGGGTACCCAACCCTCACCCTAGGGTAGGGTTGGGTCGGGTTGTGGGTACCCCCGACGTGCTGTAGGGTAGGGTAGGGTAGGGTAGGGCCATTGTTGTTAGCCCCCATTTAAAACTTTACGTTTTAAACGTTTTACAGGGGGGGGTCAAATAAACGTACTTAGTACTACTATTCGGCGAACGCGCGGGCCTAAATCGACCTCGCCAGAAAATTAATAAATAGTTTGCGAGCGAATAGACGTACTTAGTACGTCTATTCAACTTTTCCTAAAAACGCTGTTTGCAGGGGCTCTGCGGGGCTGTTTGGTCCACCAGGGGCGCGCTGGTCACTGCTGTCGTCCGTCTCTCACTTCTTCTGCCTTCCGGTCGAGTATCCGCTCTGTTCTCGTCCTACCACTCGCCCCTCATTTGGTTTCGTACCGTTTTGATTTGTATTGCCCCCCCCCCCCTCTGGTGCCCCCCCTGGTTGACATTCTTGTTGAGTTAGTGAAAGCATACACAGTTCATCAGAGCTGTCAGCTTCACTGTCGGTGGTTGGTTGGTGCGTTGATGCTTAAAAAAAAGATGTGAAAAAGACAAGCCACAACCAGCACGCCCCAACTTACTTCTTCTTCAAGTTCTTGGGCTTGTTGGGGCAAGTCTGCATGTTGTGCCCAGGCTTCCTACACCCTTTGCAGAGCCTGCGGTGTTTGTTGGGAGTCTGGGTGGTCGGGGACGCTGCGCGCTTCTTTTGGGAGGACTGGGAGGACTGGGAAGGCTGTGTCTGTGTGAGAGAGTTCACACGAACCGGCTTCGCCCATGCCAAGATGCTTGACTGTTGGGTTGGCTGAGACACAACTTTCTTTTGGGTGGACTGCTTCTCTGTGCTCTCTTTTGCCTTCCCGTCCAACCCAGGTTCAAGGTCCGCACCACCAGCCTCAGGGGATGTTTCTGTGCTTGGTGCGAAGGTGAGGTCCGGACAAAGGGAGCTCTTCACGAACCCGTCCTCCTCACCCGACACCTTCAGCACGTACCCCATATCCCGCAAGCGCTCGGCTACCACCTCCCCCCTCACACTTTCCACCGACTTTCCCCAAACAGCTCCAACAGAGGTGCACATGGCCTCGCGGTACCACCTCTCTGTGAAGCGACAATCCTGGCGAAAACCTTCGGCTGTTGATTTCTTCATCTCGAGACGGGCTTTGTCCTTGAGCCCTTCCAGGTGAGTGTGGAAGGCAGCCTTGAATGGTGCAAATGCATGCACATCAAGGTACTGCACTGTTCCTGTCAACCCACCTGGAATGACCGCTGACTTCGCCCCCGTCTTCCTGTGCAAGTACGCAACATTTTTTGGTGCAATGTGTGTTGTCGCCGAGTCATAAATGACAAGCACGTTTTTGTTTTTGCAAATGGGGGCCAAGACGCTGTCAATCCACCACCGCCACTCGGCTTCTTTGACCCAGCCGGTTTTCTGGAAAGTACAGTTAACCCCCGAGTCTTTGTGAATCTGATGCTCCTCCTTCTTTATCCTCTCGCCCGCACCTTTAAAAACGATCGACTGCTTTGTCGCAAGAATGGTCCTGTCTTTCACACTGAACGTGACAGCACCAATCAACGTGGCAAATCTATTTTTGCCAGCATCGGTATCGACCATGATGTTGGTGTCAGTGGTGTAGCACAACAGTTTGTCCCTGCGGGTAGAGCTCTTGTACAAGGCAGACTCATCCACATTCACAACCAGGTCAAAAGTACCAAAGGGGTTGTGCAGCAGCTCGGACCCGATGGAGAGGCGTCTGATGGTGGACCAGAAGCTGTGCAACTGGACCCGGGCTTTTTCAAGAGAAAGCTTGGCAATGCGCGAAGTACGAAATTGAAACTTGTTTCTCCTGGCCCAACCGTCAATCCACTCCACCGAAGCCTGGAAGCCTTTCGGGAAGGGAACAAAGGACATGGCAAGCTCCTTGATTTTGCGGCGCGTCGTTGGCAAGTCGTTCTTCCGCCGTTCTCCCACTTCTTTAAGCACGTGGGCCTCCACCTCAGGAAAGAAACACGACCTCCCCCCCCCCGCCTTTCTTTTGGCATGTGTTTTTCCATCATTTGCTGGGAGGCTCTTCATCGCCTTATCCTTGGGAAAGTCTCTCTTCCAACGAGTTGCCGTTGTCGAACACTGGTCCCGGTTCACTTGGATAGGAGGGTTACCAGGAGGAGTAGGAGGAGCAAAAAGGTAAGCACGCATGGTCTCCATCACCGGGAGCCCAGCCCACAACAAGGAGGCTACAGCCTGCTTGTAGTGGGACGTGTAGCAGGCCCGGCGGGTTGTATCCCCAACCTTTGAAGGGGCCCTGCAGTGCTTAATTTCCCCCCCCAAAAACTCCTTTAGGTTTTCAACCGAGAGCACAATATCCGGGGAAGGGGTCTCCCCCTTCGTTGCACTCTCGGTATCCCCACCCGTGTTCCCTTCCCCACCCGTGTTCCCTTCCTCCCTTCCCTCCCCACTGTCCCCACTCCCGTCATCAGAGCCGTTCTTTTCGAGTTCTTCGAGAACAGAGACTTTTTCGATGTCGTCGTCGTCGTCGTCGTCGCAGGTGCTCTCAGAGCTGCCATTCGATCCAGCGCCGCCCTCTGAGTCAGCGTCATCGTTCTCTGAGGTAGTGTCGTCGTTCGGTCCAGCGTCGTCGTTGCTCGCAGAAACCACAATCGCGCACGCGGTCTCCGCAGCCAACAGCTCCCGAAGATCACGGAGCACAGATTTGAGATCGTCTTTGGAGGGTGCCTGGCGTTCTTGGACCTCCCGCTCGATATCAGCAGCTGAAGACAGCTGATGAATCCGTGTGGGGAAAAAGTGTGTTGCATGCCGGACGGCCTGAATCCCACACGACCACGCGTCCTTCTGCATCCCACTCAACACCACACGGACAGTGCTGAACTTCTGCTCGAGGCTCTTGGCGAGTGGAGAACCGTGAATGATCGCGTGGTCGTCAATCACGATACACTCATCCTCCCGGAAAGCACAAAAGACCCAGTGGAGGCCTGTGTTGTTGTGTGTGTTCACCACACAACCCTGCCACTCCGATTTTGTCTCCCAGAACGCCACACCCTGGGGACTAGCTGGATAGCGCTTCATCCCTTTTGTGATGCTCTCGAACTGGCAGTACTCAAAAAAACGAGTACCGTCCGGGTTTTTCACCGGATCATACCGGGGGTTGGCGACACGGGACACTGCTTCTACACCAGCGGGCTGCAGGTAGTGAACCAGCAGGTTCCCCACGTCGCTCGTCGTCAGCCAGTACCCCACCTTGACATTCTTTGAGGAATGCCCTTTTAAAAACTCGGCCCTTTTGGGGCCGCCTCCGTGCGCTTCCGTCGGCTGTGCCTCACACCCACCCCGAAGGACTGGAATGGGTTTGGCTTGTGTCTTCGGCGCGGAGCAGTCGGTTGAAGGTTTGGCTTGTGTCTTCAGCGTGGAGCAGTCGATTGAAGGTTCGGCTTGTGTCTTCGGCGCGGAGCAGTCGGTTGAAGGTTTAGCTTGTGTCTTCGGCGCGGAGCAGTCGGTTGAAGGTTCGGCTTGTGTCTTCGGCGCGGAGCAGTCGGTTGAAGGTTCGGCTTGCGTCTTCGGCGTGGAGCAGTCGGTTGAAGGTTCGGCTTGTGTCTTCGGCGCGGACCGGTTGGTTGAAGGTTTGGCTTGTGTCTTCGGCCATGAAAAAATCGGGCCATTGCAGCGTGCCCTGGCCCGGGCCAGTTGGTTGAAGGAAGGCCGGGGAGCGCATGGCGGTGGCCCATCCTCGAATATCTTGAACAGGAGGCATTCCATCAGCAGGAGGCACATGAAAGCATCGGACGTCATCATTATGTCGGACACCAGCCGAAGCTATTGGCTCTGTTGGTGGATGGTGAAATCTGGGCAGTTGGATTGCGGGTTTGCGGGCGTGTGTTGATCAGTGCTGCACAACAGGAGAGAATGTCAAACAACGTCAGGGAAGGGGGCTGCGGGGGGTGGGGGGTGGGCTCAGCTGGTCCTCGAAGGCTACATCTATGGTGAGGTGTGTCTGGGGCCATCCGTCCACATCTTCTCGTTGGTGGTAGGGACTGCGGACGCCGTAGATGAGGAGTCGTTTAATGCGCGCCGCTCTTCAGCAGTGATTTTGACGCCTCTGGACCCCAGGAGTTTGCGGGTTTCCGGGTTTGCGGTCTTCAGCAGTGGTTCTGATGCCTCTGGACCGCAGGAGTTTGCGGGTTCGCTGGTTTCCCGTCCGTATGTGTCTGAGGGGGGATGCCCCGATTCCCTTCGTCACGACATATCTTTGAGCGTAGGTCACTTCCCCCCTCTACGGACCCCGTGCACCCTGGTTCCCCTAAGTGGCACCAATAGACCCCGTTGTCCCCATTCCTTGCCCCAAAGTTTGCAGATTTGTGTGTCTCCAAAAAGAAAATCTCAAAAAAAACGGAAAATTTTCCCAAAAAAAAGGGTGAAAAGTAAGTACTACTATTCAACGGCCCAACGTGCCCCATAGCCCCAAAAAAATAAGTACTACTATTCGGCTAAGTACTACTATTCAACTAAGTACGTTTATTTGACCCCCCCCTGTAAATGTTTTAAATGTTTTAAATTAAAACGCGTTTTAAATTAATTTAAAACGGAGTTTAAAACGGGGGTTAAAACAGGGCGTTTCTGTGGTGTTTTCACACCAAAAAAAAAAAATTCGGCCAAAAAAAATTTTCCATGCCCCCTGAGGCCCCCCAGCTCATATTCTGGGTGATTATTCCTGCATTCCTGTCACAGCGGACACATTATTGGTGGAAAATAGGTGGCACTGACGTTGTGGTGAGGGTTGCATCAATCGCACCGGCATCAGTTGGCACACCCCCTCCGTTGTTCTCAGGAATAATGCAGTTTGACATCAGCATATTTCTGGAGTGTCGAATCTTCATCTTGCATCACTCGATGTGCACCCTTTTGAGCTGAATCCATGATACAAAGTCGCAGGTTGAAGGCCGGATCACCATGATGGGGGTGGCAATGGACCCAGCGAACTCCACCAGCTCCTTCGACAGTCCTGGAAGCACCTTCTGGAAAAGTTGCACAGTTCCAGTTGCCACCTGGAGCCTACCTTTGGCCTGCCCCTCTTTGAGAGGAGCATATCTGTATTCTCTTTACTCTCCTATGGACGCCCGACTTCTCTGATCGAGAGAAGCCTACAAAAGGCGTAACCATCCTCGTCATGTATTCTTTGCCTCCAACTTTCACTTTTGCAGAACGGATCCCGATGAACTCCAAACAGGAAGTGCAGCCAGCTTCATCACGGCTGTGTTCAACAAGACAGCCAGGTGATGTTGTTGCTGTCAGAACGATGGTTGCAGCACTCGGCTGCGCCCCACCTGGGGTTGCTCTGGCTGTTGCCAAGCTAGTGTTTGGGACAATTATTGATCACCTAGCCATTCTCCCGGCACCCTAATGATCGTGGGTAGGCAGCAGGAACCTGCACTCTGGGGGGACATCATTGATGAGTTTCTTTGAAGAAACCGGCGGCTACCGCTGGAGTTAAGGTCCGAAGGGGTCAGTACCACGGGCGCCACACCGCTCGTGTTGGGCATCGGGTTTCGGTGAAGGCGGGGGCGCTGAGAAAGCGAAATGTACGTAACAAGCAATGATCAACCATACACCAGCAAGTCAAACAGGCACCACCGTTGGATCGTTCGTGCACCCGAGTCTGTACTGTACCATCCTGAATCTTTTCTGGGTGATTGTCAACGATGAGGGCATGAGCTTGCGTCAGGGTGAGCAGAGGAACGGGTTGAGGCCAGGGTGAATGGAGGGTGAAAAGTAGCCCACTTCACCAGGAGGCGAATTTTCGCAGAAAGCCCTGCCACACAGCTGTGTTTGCCTGATCATGCTCAAAAGGCCTGCAATAGGCTATTTCACACAGGGAATTTGTTCACCCATTTGGGACCCCCAGGGAGCCTCAAAATTGGATTTTTTTTGCCGAAGATGGCTTCAGATGGCCCAAAACGACCAATTTTGGGTTCCAGAAAAAAAAATCGAAAAGTCTCCCCCTATATTTTGCAGGGGTTTTTGCCGTTTTAAACCCCGTTTTAAATAATTTAAAACGGCGTTTTAAACTTTAAAACGTTTAAAACGTTTAAAATGTTTAAAACTCGGTTTCTAACAACACTGGGTAGGGCCCCCCCCCCCCCCCCTCCGGCCCAACGTTAAGTCCGGCCCCAGAATTAGCCAGAGGCCTGAGCGGGACCCCCTCCTCAAATTTCCCAAAAACCCGTTCCTTGGAACGGTTGGAATCCGTGCGTATCGTGGTGGGGTCATTTTGGCCATGGGGTGCTTGTTGACACCCATAGCTGGCGTTCGTCACTGGGGCCCGCCTTGTCGGCTGTTTACGGTCCCTCTACCCACTAGACCTGCACGACCCCTCTGCAGCGGACAAGTCCATGTCACAGGGGGGTCTGGGGGGCGGAGCCCCCCAGCCGCCGGAGGCCACGGTAGTGAACATCCGCGGTTGGGACGCGCCTTTTTGTACCCTGGAACAGCCTACTGTGCAGCTTGGGAGTGAAACCAGCCCATTCTGCCACCCGACTTGCTGCTCACCGGGAGATCCCCGAGTGCGGATAAACCAACCTTTTCTGGCCGCAATGAAATGATTCGTGCGAACCCGTTCCACGAGTATACTATTTTTTTGAAATCTTCACCATTTTTCCCCCTCTTCAGCCCACACCCTTCCCCTGCAAAAAAAAAACGCGCACAGGGGCTGCAAAAAAAACGCGCCAAACAGAGGGAAAATCTTGAAATCGCCGGTCCCCGGGTTAGGGTATGGATTTAGGGAAAGCCCTGCATGCCGTGCTGCACGTTTTTTTTCATGACACGGCATGTCGCCAACCTAACAGGCCTGTCGCTAACTTTTCGATTTTGGAGATTTGGTGGGTTGACGCTCCTGTTTTGGGGGGGGATCAGGGGGGAAAACACTAGGGGTCAATTTTTCTCGCGCGCGCTTCGCGCGCGCTCGTGTTGCCAAATTTTGAATTTTCCCATCGGTGGACCACTAGGTGGGCACGGTGTGAGGCGCTGGGTTCCTTCCGTGGTTCCTCTCCCGCTCGCGCCGTCGGGTGCCGGAGGAAACCAAAAAATGGCTTTCGGGACCATGATTTCGACGCTGCCCCCTGATATGTCACGGCCGTCAAAGCGCAAGGACTTGGTTACTAGACGGGCACGCGAGATGGGGGGTCTGGGGGGCAGAGCCCCCCATCCGCCGGAGGCCACGGTAGTGAGCATCTGTTCATTGTGGGCGTACAGATTCTGTGTGAGTTGGCTGCGTCCTCCTGAGGCTACTGGAGTGGGTGGATTCCCTGACCTGATGGGAATCGAATGACTTGAGTACGAGACATACGCCACAGGGGGGTCTGGGGGGCGGAGCCCCCCAGCCGCCGGAGGCCACGGTAGTGAGCATCTGTTCCTGCAAAACCATACTCTCTTCGACGTCGACCCAGTGAAAGTGGGTTGACGCTTGGTCGACGCTTGGTGAGCGTCGACCCAGTGTAACCGGGCCAACGCTAGGTTAGCGTCGACCCAGTGTAATAAATGGGTTGACGCTTGGTCCAGGCTTGAATGGCAACCCAGTTCCACTAGGTCGACGCTCCAAGCCTCGACCAAGCGTCAACCCAGTCCACTGGGTCGACGCTGGGTCGACGCTTTTTTATGGGGGGGGAAACCCAAAATCACTGGGTCGACGGTCGACGCTTAGCGACATGCCTGCCAACCTAACGCCGCAAGACGGGGGGGGGGGGGGGGGGGGGTGTGCCAGGGAGCCGCTCTCCTCGCCTGGCACGCCCCTCACGCCCCACCCCCCAACACATGTCCCCCACAACGAAACGTTTGCTTCTCCCAAACTGACCCACCCCCCGCCCTCCCCATCCCTTCATCTTGTCGATACCCACCTGATGAAAGGTACATCTTGTACCGGGCTGCCCCGACATGTGTTCTGCGTCCTTATGGTACGGTCGTGGGTTGGCAGCCGAAACTGCTACCATAAGCAACTTTTTGCGCCCCCCCCCCCCCCTGAACGTTCCCATGAATGTTCCTCTTTTAACGAACAAGCCGACATGCAAATGGAATGACTGAAAACATCACTGCGGTCACATGGGCTACATAAACCTGGCTACAATGATGACACTGGTTACGCACATTTCCACAGATGAGTGCCTTGACGTTTGATCATGAGAACCAAAGAACGTTTTTGCATACCATCACAGCCTAATTGCCCACACAGTACAACAACACAACACAGGCCGGAAAAAAACACTGTCTGCCCTGCTCCTGAATGCGTGGGGCTCCCGCCTGCTCGAGAAACGCTGTGGCACAAAAGTGGGACAGAGGGGGGGGGGGGGTTGAGGGAGGGTGGAGTTGTCGGTGCATCTGGCTCTGCCTGCAAAGAGGAGTCCTCAGTGCACAATCGGAACCTTGGGCGGCTTTGCAGGATTCTTGGCAACAACACCCAACCAGCCCCGGGGGGCGGGTGTGTTTTTCTGCAGCAGGTATTTGAGAGTGGGGTTTGCCCGGTGTCTCATAATGCATTTTATTGTAATGCACTGAGGCAATGCGCGTACAATCCCGCATTGTAACACACATTGCGGTCCCCTCCCGTCGCCGACTCGCATCTGTCGTCTGTTGGTTCTTTTCACTTTCACTTTCGTGATGCTTTCGCGATTATTTCGACTTTGTTTTTTCCACAACAGGGAACCTGTCAGTGTCAAAAAGATAGTAGGCAGCGCTTGGGCAACAAATTTAACCTCCTCATCAGGCTGCGGTGTTGCTTTTGTTTTGCCCGGAGTTGGCGCACAAACAACAGCCTTATCTTTTTTGATGTGTTGTGTCGTATGTCATACGTGTGGTGTGATTGGAAACAAGACTGCGGCCCACCCTGCGACTCGCTTTGCCCTTTTCCCTTTCGTGTTCGTCTCGCGCAAACATCCAGTGCCCCCCGCGCAGATTCGTGTGGGTAGCATTCAACAGTGGCGTTCAACGAAAAAGAGAAAGAGATCGCCAACCAGCAGTCAGAGTCGCAGGCAAGGAAGCTCTCTGGTTCTCCATTTATTTTGGCAGTTCGGCCTCGCTGGAGAAGCTTTTCCCTTTTGCCTTTTTGTTTGCTGGAAACTCTTGCGATATACACACACGCACCCTCACACCACTCCGCCAGACTGGGGGCAAACCAACCTTAGTCATTGTTTTGTCGTCGTGTTTTGCTGTCACAGATAAGCTTAGGCTGTGTTGGGGATGTGGGGAGTGGTCGTATTTAAGGCACCGCAGCTTCATCCCCCCCACCCCCCCCCCCCCTTTGGACGCGAAATACGGCTGAAGGCGTTTGAAGCGTTGCGGAGAGAGCTTGTCGTATTGTTGTATTGTCACCCCCCTCTTTACAGCACAACACCTTACCAACACCACCACCACCACCATTTGCAGGCGCCCCTCCCCCTTTGCAGGCGCTGCTGCCGGGGGGAGTGTGGGTGGTGCGGGGGGTGGTGGTGGTGGTGACACGCTCTGTACCCTTCGCACCACCCACCCGCACACACACCCCACCCGTGCTGCGCCCCCCAACTGCCTCCCCTGTGCATGGCCCTTCAGGGCGGCCGCCCGCAGGGCCTGCCTACAGCGTGGGCAGCGTCTCTGCTCTGCGTGGCGTGTGCTGCCATCGGGGGTGCATCTGCGGCAGGTTCAGATGACCAGTCATCACTCTGGTCCTCCTCCTCCGCTAAAGGTATGGGGCGGGGGAAGGGGAGAGGAGGGGAGAGGAGGGGGGGTAAAGAGTAGAATGTAGAATTGGTTATTCCACGGTGTTCGAAATCCACACGTGGGGGGGGGGTAACCTTTGGGAAGAAGGGGAGGGAAGGGGGGGGGCATCCCAGATGTTTTCTGGTTGAGTCACCTCCCACCCCACCCCTTTCTTCAACTTTCACATCATTCCCATTAACAGGTTGCACACCGGTTGACCCTTCGCTGGATCTGTGGCTCACTCGGGTGACGAACGAAGCCGAATGTTTCACTGCGTGCCGCACATTTCACGGTATGGCACACCGGGGATGCAGAGGGGGGTGCGTTCTGGAGAGGGCCTTTAGAGGGGTGCCTTTGCTAGGTGTCAAACTGTGTCAGTTCGTCTCCCCTGTTGGGATGCGGCTCACTTTTCTGCACTTCTGAGCGATGCTCCCCCAGGGGGCAATTTCTTTTGACTAGTAACGAGCGACGAAGCGTAGCGAAGTCGCGAAGTAACGAAGGAAATCGTACGACTTGAAGCTTTTGGATTAGCACCTTCATGCCACTTCGCAGGGCCTCAACACAGCCTTAAGTGCGCTCAACAAAAGTAGTCCGGAACTGTTCTCCCACAGTTGCTGGACAGGCCGGGTGTCTATAATAAAGCGAAAGGAGTACAATTTTGTTCCGCTCGGCATACCCCAGCGGGGGGGTAGAGGGGGGGGGGGGTGTAAACTTCTCTGCTCCTTTTCGCCCACACCCCACCTCATCGGGGGGCGGCACCACCCACACACACACACCCCACACCCCCACACCTCTACAGAGACCAACCACGCCGTCTGCCCTGCTGCGGTGTTCAACACAACGGATTCGTCCTGCTGGCTATCCATGGGTGGCTGCTCCGCCACACCCGCAGCCCCCAACAGCACGCTGCTGCAGTCGGGCTGCCTGGAGGGGGAGGCATCTGGCGAAGCCTACCGCACCATCCCCCAGGCCACCGCATGCGAGTGCCGCGATGCCTGCGCCACCTCCGACGGCTGCGCCGTGTGGCAGCGCAGCGCAGGGGGCACCTGCCGCCTCCACCGCACCATCCGCCAGGTCTCGCAGGGCGCCGGCCTGCTGGGCACCCCCCTCTGCTGGCACCCCCTCGTCGCCTCCTGCGGGAGCCAGATCCTCCCGGGCGGGCACACAGCCCCCGGCACAGCCGCGCCGCTCCCACCAGCACCCACCGCTGCGCCTGCCCTGCCCACGGGCCTCTCTGCGAACTCCCCCGACGCACCGCCGACAGGCGCGCGGAACGACAGCACACCTGAGGCACTCCGCCTCTATGCGACTGGCGCTGCGCTGCTGACCTCCGTGGGGTCGCTGTCGGGGCAGCGCATCCTGCTGGGCCTCCCCAACGACTGCGGGCTGGGCGTGGTGCGCGCCGAGTCACCCCCCTTCCCGCTGCACCCCACGGGGCTGCGTGTGGGAGACGGGCTCCTCGCGGCGCACGTCGGGGCTCTGGTGGGCAACACCGTCGCCATTGTCGCCGTCTTCGCCATGGCACACACCCTCCTCCTCATCGCGCTCCGCCGGGCCCGCCCCGACCTGAGCAGCGACGCCGCACAGGGCACCGTGTGGTTCCCCTCGCTGATCTTCCTGATGTGCCTCATCCTCCTCCAGGGCACCTCCTACTCCGCGGCCCGCCTCGCCCTGAGCGGCGACATGGGTGCCGGGGTGAGCGGCGGGGTCTCCTTCGCGATCTGCGTCAGCTTCATCGGGTTCTGCTTCTACGTCCTCCGGCAGGTCGGGGCGAACGCGGTGTTCAAGCTCGACAACCCACCCGCCCCCTGCTCCGGCTTCTTCGTGGGGAGCGGCGAGTGGGCCAGCCTCTCCGCACACTTCGTCGAGAGATACAGCATCCTCTTCAGGGGCTACCTCCCCGTGATGCCGGAGTTCCTCGTCTACGACATGGCGTTTTCCCTCGGGATATCACTCGCAGCTGGGGCGAGGGTTTCCTCGATGCACCAATGCGGGCACAAGCGTGTCGCCATGGTGGCTCTATCGGTGGTCTACCTCCTGGCCCTGCTGGCGCTGAGGCCATACGCCAGCAGTGCAGCCAACTGCCTAGAGGTGTTGGCGCAGATTCTCTTCACAGTGGGGCTGGCCTTCACCGCAGCAGCGTTCTACAGCGATGACGAGTCGCATTGGGGGTTCTCTGCAGGATCCACCACGCTCTGCATCGCCCTCGGTGCGGTCATCCTGAAGGTGATCTGTGGGTTTGCAGCATTCCTATACCGTATGGACCGCAGGCGGCAGGGGCACATCACAGGCATATCGACGTCATCCGACAGCGAGATGCTGGGTGTTGAGGATAAAACAGTTCCCCTCGTGTCGGCGGAGACATCCCTCGTGGCGGCGTCGGGGCGTGGGAAGAGTGACGTGCCTGATAACGACCTGAGCTGGGAGGGGCTGATGCACGACCTGACTGTCCCTGTGAAGAGGGGCAGTGGCAGTGCGGTGGATGTGGAGGGGCAGGATGAGAAGCTCACCTGGAGTGCGCTGGTTAACGACATTGACACGCTCGCGTCGAAGTCGACGAACCTTGCGGTTTCCAGGAAGAGCAGTTTTGCGGTGACGGAGAGCACAGGGACACTGCACACGCCTTCTCGGAGGAGAAAGCGGACCCTCGGTGCGCACGAGCTGTCGATGCGGGGCAGGCGTGGGTGGAGAGGGGACACCGATCAGCTGAGCGACACCGGCGACGGAGGGAGCGTCACCTTGATGCTTATGGAAGGGGAGCAGGCAGATCTGAGCAGCACACGTGGCACCTCGTTGGCCTCCCCCGGTGCTGTCGTGCGGATGCAGCCCTTCCCGAGCTGCTCCTCCCTCCGAAGCGTGAGGCGCGGCTCCACCAGCTCTCTGCGCAGGAACTCTTTCCACCGTTGCGAGACCTGAGGCATGGGGTGGGGTGTGTGGAGATTTGGCTGACATGCCTTAGAGTGTCGTGGTTCTGTCATGCCTTTATTTGCCTTTTTTTGCCCCCCCCGGATTTTTCTGTTTTTCTGGCTCAGAAAATTCCGAAAAATCAGGGGGGGGGGGGGTGGGGAGAGGGGGGAGGGCAGACACACACCCACCCGCCCCCCACCCCTGCCTTCCCCTCTCCCCTTCCCCGCCACCCATCGTCTCGTCCCGCCCCCCGCCCTCTATACGGATTTTTAATACCGTGGAACAACCAATTCTACATTCTACTCTTTACCCCCCCCCCTCTGATGACGAACCGAATTTTTAGTATTGTTTTTTTGTTTTGCAACTGCTGGCTTCATCTTTCGCGCCTCGGATAAATCGCCACCTGATCCCGAAATACATTGAGTAGATCATGTCTTGACCCACCCACTCACCCTCGCGTCTCTCGCCTTTGTCACCACTCGGATCCTGCTGGCGTCTCGCCGAAGTTTGGATCGGGTTGATTCCTATCGAAGGAGAGAGACCGTTTTGTAGGCGCATTGTCTTGGCGGTGTACCCCGCTTGTGGGGGGGACACGACAGCCACCAAGCTGAACAATGGATAAACTCCCATCCCTTCGCCGCCGCCCCCGGCAGATAAAAATCCAGGCCGATCCGCACGGCTGGGCCCTGCATGCGCCAGCCGTTTGTTCGTCGAACCTCGGTTAAAAAAATCTGATCCATCGAAATACAATATCCGCCTTTCCGTCGCAAAAAAAAAATTCCCCCGCCACCTGCTTGCCCCACCACGATATACGTTCAGTTTATCTGCCCCTTGCATTCTGACCTGCATACCGACTCGGGAAGGATCCTTGCTATCTGCATTTGTTTCCAGTAATTTTTCGGCGATTTTCACCTATAAGAAGGAGGAAATAGGCCAAAAAATATGCACCGTTTTCAGCACCGTAGTGAAGACCCCCTCAGTGTGTGCATGGCTTGATGGTTCTCCACACCCGAATGTGGAAGTGCCTCCCCCTGCGTGCCAACACATAAAATGCAAGAGTGGGGGGTTGTGGGGTGGGCGTGGGGGTACATGCCATCCTGGTATCCTTCCAAAGCTCGCAAACTGCGAAACTGTGAATGCTAGGTGTGCCGGGTGCTGAGGGAGTGGGTCGCTCGGAAGAGGGCCGTTGTAAAATTCTCAGGAAGGCAAAAGAGGAAACACAAAAACGCGCCCGGCTCTCCCCGCCTATTGACACAAATGAAATGCCTCCTGATCCGTGGGGAGGGGGGCTCGGGGGGGGGGGGGGGTGTAGATTTACAGCTTCTTCCCTTTGCAGTGTGGTATGGTTTCTTGATACACCCTGTGTGAGCAGAAACTCTCGCAATACCACAGCCACAGCCACAAAATAGCACATACACCGCACACCACGCCATGCCATGCCACACCAACCCTCCCACGTGCCATAGGTGTGTGTGAGGGGGACGCGCCATGCTGCAATGAAGCCAAAATCCAAAATATCCTCTAAAAGTCCCAAAAAATATCGGCCATCCTTGCAGTGTTGATGCGTTGGTCGGAAAATACAAATCAGACCCACCTTGTCGCTATACATGCCGCTTCTCACTAGTCCTCGCAACGGACACAACCTGCACAAAGGGCGAAGGGAGGTCAGCTCTGTTCTTTCGATTCTTCTTCGACTTCAGGGGTGGTTCGTGGTGTATCCCTTCTACTTTACTAATATGCCCCAGCAAACTCCTCTCCTTTGTCCTCCTTTCTTGCGTTGTTGATTTGTTCTTTGCAGGGGGGGAGGGGGGGATGAAGGAATAAAGGGCAGTCTGGAATACATTACCCCTGCACCCGCCGCATATATCCCAGGCATACATGCCGGAGCAGCCTGCCCACCCTAAATGCTGGGCACCGCATACAGCGTCTCTCGGCATTCCGTCGGGCTCCCCCCCCCCCCCCCCCCCCCCCCCGCCCCCCCTCTCTCCTGCAAAATGTCTAGCAATACATCGCCGCATTTGCCCCTCCCCTTCTCTCCCTTGCCTCCTCGAGTGAAGGGTGATCATTCTTGGGCTCCCTTCTACTTCCATTTCACTACCCCCTCACTACCCCCGCCCCCCCCCCCCTCTCTCTCTCCTGCCTGGGGTATTTTGCTCTTATTTTACGCTTCGTCCCCTCCCTCTCCAGGGGTGGTCCCTTCTAGCGGAGAGCCGATCGCCCCCTCTTAACTCCAAGGGGGGCCTCGCTACCAGTCGCAGCTCGTCAGTCAGTGAGGGGAAGTGGGGCCGTGGCTCACTTGTCCTCACCCAGTCACACCTGGTAGCGAGGGCCCCCCCAAGTCTTTTTTTAAACATGGCCATCAAGAGCATCATTTGTCTTTGAACTTACCTGACACTCCCCCATCCCATCCCCCACCCACCCCTCGCTTGCTCCCTTCGTGATGAGTTAATCACGAATGCGGATGGTGGAGGGGGGGGGGGTGCGGGGAACCCCCCCCCCCCCACTCTATTGCGAGAAGGTGCTGGGGGGGCCCTCGCTACGAGTCACTGTGAGTCACGAGTCGTCAGTTTTCAGCCAAACATGGCTGACTTCTCACTTTTTCTCACTCAGTCACACTTGGTAGCGAGGGCCCCCTGGGAGACTTGATTTTTTGTCTTCACTCTCGACCCCTCCCCCCCCCCCCCTCCAAAAACAAACAGATTTTCTTACCTATCACCCTCCCCCCCCTCCCCCCCTCCCCTCCCCAGTGAAGGGAGATCACCCCTGTGATTCCTTCTACTTCTATTCCAATAGCTGCACCCCCCCCCTCTCCCCTCCCCCACGTGTGGATTTTTAATACCGTGGAACAATCACTTCTACAATCTACTCTTTACCCCCCCCCCCACCCCCAGTGAGAGGCTCTTCTTCTGAATGCTCATCACACCGCCAACCCATCCCGCGGCTCGGCCCGAGAGGTTGGGCTGTGAACAATACCCAGTCTGGTCCAGACAGCCTGAGTTTGATTCAGAGCTGGTTCTCTTTCGGCAACGGTTGCCTGTTTATGGTTTGTTCCTTTTCTTCCCCTCCTCCCCCCCCTCTCTCTCTCTCTCTCTCTCTCTTTCGCTCTCTAATATGCCTGAAGTGTGAGAGGAAAAAAACATGTGTGGTTTTGATGGCCCTCCCCCATGTCCCCCCCCCGCTATCACCCCCCTCATCTCAGCTCTTCCCTGCCTGCCCGAGTGAGTTCCCGTAAAAAATCCCCACTAAAAAGGCGGACACCATTCCCGGTGACAATTATGCACAACACACCCACGCTGTTTCCAAAAAGGCGTTTGCCCGACATCTCCCAAAAGGACAAAGCTGCCCACTGGGTGTGTCTGTGGGTTGGAGATGCCACCGGTCGCCGAGGGGTTGTCCCCAGAGTTTGCTGCCTGCTGTGCGTTTCTGCAATATGTGTCGCTGCATGCACAGCAGGTGTGGGGTGAGTGACGCACGAGTGAGAGTTCCCCTCTTATGTGCACACTCCACCCGTCTGCTGCTTGTGAAAGCAGAGCGAGGGTGTGACAAAGCGTGTGAAAAAACGGGCCGAGGGCATGGGGCGAATCGCCCGCACAGTATGCCGGGGGGGGGGGGTAGGGCGGGTCGAAAGCCTGTCCCAAAATGGGGTTTTTCGACATAGCAGCCGCGGCCCTCTATTTGACCTTCTGACCCCCCAGAACCCACCATACCCCGGTTTTTGGGCCCTAGGAGTCCGATTTTCGGGCTCCCGAGCCCCGGAAAGTCGATTTTTGATGATGTCAAAATTTTGTTCCCTATACTGCACCTCAGGGTCACGCACGGGTTCGCCAGTCCACTATCAGCCCATGTGCAGGCCCACTTTCTCGACCTCCTCCACCCCTTCCTCCCCTGCGTCCTCAAGACCCTCCATAGGTGCCAATCCTGCATCTTTCGACCCTCTTCCCACTCCAGCGTCGCACCAAACTGTTGAATGCGGGCAGCCACCATCTCCTTCTCTGTATACACTGCCAGATCATGCAAAGATGCATACTGATGCAGAGTGGGAACCGTCATCAACTTGCACAGTGTGCGGTGCTTGGCTGCAAGGGACAGGCGGCACAACTGGCCACTGCTCCGACACTGAGATGCTGGTCTGGCCAACGAACTCTTTGTAAGTTGAAAGGTCTCCTCTGTCGGGAGGGGGGTTTGCGAACCAACCCTCACGACTTGCTCATGGCTTGCTGAGCAGGGCGTGCAATGACTTTCTGATTATTCAGGACGTGCATTCGAAGCCCGCGCACTTCTTCTGTGAAATGGTTGTTGCGAGAGTTGCACTGTGTGATTCCTTGATCCCCTTCCTCGCCTCAGCGTACGGAGGACGCTTGAATGTCCCGAGCATATCCTTCGCAGCGTCTTTAGCCAGTTCCGCGCACTCGTCATTTACATAAGGCGCGTGCAGCATAAATACCCGGACACTGTTCTGAGACCAGGTCCCACAGGACCCTGGTCTTGAGCGCCAGAAGAGAACCTTGATGATAAGCTCGGGCTCTGCGTTGCAGCTGGGTACTCGCTGCGCTCTTCCACCTCCCTTGACTGTCTGCATCCACAGGAGAAATGCTTCGCAGATAACGGCAGCAGTGGCAAGTGTTTAGTCGGGACAGTTTACCTGCCTTGCATTCTAAGAGAGCATTCTCATGAGGGCATCAACACTAATGCATCACTGTCGGCTATGATGACATCCTCCCTGTTCCTGGCAGCTCCGAGTTCAATAGCAGGCCACCCAACGACTGTGTCAGATGGCAGTATTCGATGGCATCTTCTCACTGTCCGAATCGTTGGGATACGACGTTGTTTGTGGCGCGGATGAGCGGTTGCATCAGAAAATCACAGCCGCAGGATGGTGTGCGCTCGGACGTCCCAGGATGAGAGTGTTTTACTATCTGCCCGTGGCAGGCGTCCGTGCCATGACCCGGAGGTGCAGTATAGGGAACGGAAAAATTGACATCATCAAAAATCGACTTTCCGGGGCTCGGGAGCCCGAAAATCGGACTCCTAGGGCCCAAAAACCGGGGTATGGTGGGTTCTGGGGGGTCAGAAGGTCAAATAGAGGGCCGCGGCTGCTATGTCGAAAAACACCATTTTGGGACAAAAAAACGGGGCTTTCGACCCCCCCTAGGCATAGGGTGCGGGCGATTCGGTTATCGCCCAAATCGCAAAAATTATCGCCCTCATTATCGCCCATTCTGTCAAGGCGATAAGTGGGCGATAATGTTTCCGTCGTATTTTTGGGGGCAAAATGGCCCGGCCAGGGACGTCAGATCACTGCTGAGGTGGTGAGTGGGTCATTGCCTCAGTGAAGACCCGGTTCCTGACCTAGATCAAGCCCTCTGCTCCAGTGTTCTCAGTGGGTCATGACTCTGTGACCAGGGTCAGAACCGCCCCAGGTCTCAGATCAGCCGTGAAGCTTCCTGTGGGCTATGCAATGAGTCATCTCAAACGTACGGAGTTCATCTCCTCCCATTCAGACCGACTACACTAGAACCACGCATCTCCTTCAACACTAAGGTGTACCCGCTTCATGCTCACGAGTGCTCCTAGTAACGGCGAGGGAACAGGTCCTGAGCGAGGTCAGGATCTGGGACAATGCCCAGTTCCTCACGTGGGTTTTGACCGAGGAAATGACCCACCCGCATGACGTCAGTGGTCAGAAGCTGATTTCTGATGCAGAGTCCTAGGTCTTGGCCCAGTTGTTGACGAGGTCACAGGGCCCTGTGGGACCCAGGGTCAGTAGAGCGGTAACCCACTCACCACTAGCTGAAAACCCCTTCAGAAAGTGTGAAAGAAAACGGGCGATACTGGGCGATAATTTGGCGATAATTGGGCGATAATGGGCGATAAGGCGATTCGATACGCGATAATCGGGGCTCGAACCCGGTTGGGCGAATATAGGGCGATAGGCGAATCGCCCGCACCCTATGCCTAGGGGGGGGGGGGGCGAGGGGGATACCCCTCTCATCTGTTCCTGTCGGCTCGTGTGACTTCGCGCCAAGGTGTGGCGCACTTGACACATGCTTGCGGCATCAAAATTCACTGGCCGTGGCGAACCCCCCCTCCTCCTCCTCCTCCACTCCTCCCCACCACCAAAACCTTCTGCACTGCTGCAAGGAGATATTTGCGTGTGATGTGTGTTGGCGCCAGCTTTGAGTCAGGTGGGGCTGTGCGCCGATTATGCCTGTTCTGTGATCAGGACCTCCAGCTTCGGAAGCGGGGCAGTCCCCCCGCTTGGGATCAGTCAGATGCTCTAACTGCATGTGTCGCAGTGAGGACAGCGCACCAAGAGCACTGTGTGCTCAGTGCTTTCTACACTGCTGCAAAATGATTCGCGTGTGATTGTGCTCATCCTTGGGTTTTCGGCCTGCAGTGCAGCCTTCAAGCCCCCCACCCCTCCCACCCCCCGAATAAACAGAACTGCGAAGGTGAATTTTATGCATCCCGGAGCTGGCCTTGTGCCCCCTCCCCTCTCCTGGGATGTTGCAGCTGTAGCAAGACGCACGCCAACTTGTTCCCTTTTTGGAGTTGTGACAAGAAGGGTGTTCTCGCGATTGGCGAATACCCCGTGGTTTCTTCTCCCCCCCCCCCCCCCCCCCCCGGACTGATTTGCGTTTCGACGCTCAAAGTTTCGAGGCATCTCCTGAGCTTGTCAGAGAGAGGGGGCTGAAGGGGTGTGTACGTCATGCTTCTGGCTGCCTGGCCCGCCACAGGCGGCTGGTTGTCAAACCAGGTAATGCGGACGTCGCTGTCCCTGTGCTGGTGCTGCGAGTCAGGCTGTTAGCCAGCCCCATTGTCGGTCGCCGTCCCCACCCTTCTCCCCATCAACACTACACTGACGCATTCTACCAGTCTGATTGCCTTTCGGCAACCTAGCTTGAAGAGGAAGGGAGAGATCTTTTGAACTTGCGTCGGGATGAAGGGGGGGGCGGTATTTTTGGGCTGGAAACTTCTGTGTATGATAGTCCGGAACGCAGGTCAAAAACATCAAAAAAGAAAATCTGAAACAAACAAATCAGCCCCCAGCCCAACAGCCCCATGCCAAGTCAGCATAACCGCCAGGCCGGCGGTTCTTTTAAATAATCGAGTGGTGTCGATTTGTCCCTTACTGTCAGTTCGAAATAACAGTTCATGCGATCGGATGTGTCACCATGTTGCCGACAACGTGGATCACCATCGAAGGGTTGTTTAGATCAACCTGCAAGTTACAGCAACGGTGTAGATGTCAGGCTCTGTGCGTCCTGCACTCCGGCCAGTGGTAGCAGGGTATGGCTGTTAGCCCAATCGGAAGTGGTGCAGAAATAAAGTGGTTGTGCGAGGGCCCTTCGGCAGAAATACGGTGATGCCCTCTTTCAGAGGTTGCCATCTACTGTTGGTCGTTTGGCGCAGGAGCTGGGTTTTCCGACGGGCCGCTCCACGACCCCGTAGGCTCCACCAGCTGGTTAGCGTCAATATGCCGTATGCTGGCCAGAGTTTGTTCCTCTGTCACAGCAAAGTGAACCCGGGTGAAAGACCCCTGTCCTTCACCGTAATACATCCTTCCATGGTTGCAGTATCCCTTGAAAGAGTCTCTTGTGTCGAATGTGTTTTTCCGTGAGGGTGGGGTTGCGGTGATGCGCTCTGATGGCATAAAAAATATAAGGCGTTGTTTTGTGTGACAGCAATCCGGGTGAACAGAACCTCACGCGGCATTTGCCTTTGATGCGAAATGGTTTTTTTCGGTGTGAAATGCGCACGGTCATAGCAACAAGGCAGATGTAGATGGCGTATTGTTTTGTCACCCAAAAGCGCTGCCAAAACTGTCTTTTTTTTCCTTCACCGTGACAGCCATCCCCCACTGTGTAATGCTAGATTCGCGTGATGGGGGAAAAGGCAGCGCTGACTGCAGGCCCCCAGAGCCATCAACGCAAAGAGATATGTTCTGCTTTCAATGGCGAATGACCGTTCAAAATCGCTCAAAAAGAAAACGTTCTTGCCCCTTATGCGATAAATGTCGATGAGGCAATGCGTGTCTGCACGGCTCCGACAAGTGTCTCAATCAGCACAAAGGCCCTCGTCAAGGGGGTGTAATGAGATTCGGGGTTTGTGTGGCCGCCCACAATGCCCCCAGCAAACCAATTCTGTATTTTCTTCTGACCCAAAACAACTGAGAATAATCCACGTCAACAAAACGTTGCTTCTTGGGGCAATTTGGCCCGCCTGGCAAGCGGGTGTGCCCTGAGCCATTCCTCATCCCACCGAAATGTTGTGCACACCCGATTGCAGGGCAACTTGTGAGTGACCCACCTGCCGGCGACAAGGGGGTGGCGATAAAAGAATGTGGGGAAAATGCAGTGCAGCGTGAGCCATCCGGACAGTGCAACATCCAGCGGCCTGACAAAGGCAGCTGCAGGGAAACAAGGACACGCAATGCACCGGTTCCTCTCCCCTCAAAGAGAACAGCGTGCTGCTCTATAGCACCTCATCCTATCCATCTCTGGACTGCTTGATTTTTCTTCGGGATTTTCGGGTCCTGAGTGGGGTCAGACACATCATCCCCTTGTTCCTGCGATGATAGGAACGACGGCGTCTGTGATATTCTTTTTTTTGTCGTCATGCTTGTCGAACAAAATTGTTGAACAAAGGAAGAAGCTGGCTTCTTGCATTTATTTTTTGTGCAGCACGGCCTTCGCGTGGGAAAGTGCCAATTTAGCTCTGACCAGCCGTGTTCTGCACACCACGCCCTTCATCAGGCAAGAGGGTTTTGTCAGTATTGTGCAGGAGCGTCAAAACACCTGAATGGAGGGCAAATAGCTGGGGGGGGGGGGGGGGATGGCGGAAGACCCGGGGCGATGATTTTCACTGCTTTCAATGTTTCCTCCAACAAGAACCTTGCCGGGCGGAAATGCAAACGATGGCGATGGTCTTTTCGTTCAGAAATACAGCAAGGGAATGAACAGGTGACCTGCGTGTGTGTGTGGGCAGTGGACATGACATCAAGAGCAAGGGCTCGGTGTGTGTCTACCCGAATATAAAATGATTGTGTGTGTGTGTGTACGCGTGTGTGTGTGTGTACGCGCGCCCGACAAAACTGTCTGGAAAAGTGACTCAGTTTTGCCACATAAATGACGCAGAGCGAGTGCCCCCCGCCCCACCCCCACCCCCCCCTCGCCCCGATCTGATTTGATTTCGCGATCCGGCGGGGGGCCTCCTCAGTTCCAGCCGGAAGCCTCCACCCCCCACCCCGATCCCCCCACCCCCCCCCAACAGCGAAGGAAATGTAATAGTTTCCCCCCAACCCGCACATACCCTTACGGTTCTCCCAGACCCTCCCGCCGGAAGGGTACGAACGAAGATCGGGTGGAGTGTCCCTACCTCCCTGCCCCATCTCACCTTCTCTCCGTGCGCCGTCTGTCGCGTATTTTATTGCCGCAAGCGCCGTTGTTTGTCGGCTCAGCATTGCATGGGTGCCCCCGTGCAACAATGCTGTCGTCTTTCCTCCGTCCGCCTTTCCCCCGTTAGCCTTCACATCTGACACGCCACAAAGCTGATACCCCTTCTGCGTTTCGCGGGGATTCCGTGTGGCTTCTTCTTCTCCATACCGCAACAGCCCTGTTGCATGACACCTGTTGGTGTCAAAAGTATAGGGGGAGGGGGTGGTGGTGGTGCTTTGATTTTTTTGGGAAACAAACTGACAGCCTTCCGCAGCCTGGATGGGGGTTGAGTTGCTTTTTGTTTTAAAAGCCACGGCAATGGTTTTTTTGTTTGTGGCGCACGAAAAAAATGATAACCCAGCCCACATACCCACACCCCCCCCCACCCCACTCCCCTTGTTTTCTGAGAATTCCTGAAATTTCAAAACAGAAAACATGGAAACAAAATGGCGCACTACTGAAATTTACCCAATGCAGGGCAGCTTCGTCATCAAACCAAAGAAATAAAATGGTCGTCATTTCTCCACCGATCCGCTGCCATCAATGATGTCTCAGCGCTCCCACTCCTCAGTCTTTCCGTGGTTCGTGCTGCGAAGGCCGGTTTGCTGTCCCGCGCTCTGGGAAAGGAAAATACCAGTGCCACACATCCCTGTCACCAGGGGATAAGATAGGTCTGGTTTTCCGGTTTTCAAAACCAGGGTTTCCCGGTTCCCGGTTTTCTGGAAAAAAAAAAAGGTCGGTCTCATTTTTGGCGGTTTTTTTGTGACTTTGGGACAGTAAAACAGTCAGAAAAAACGCCATAAAAAACTAGAAAGTGACCCCATCGTGATCCGCACAGAGCTCAAATAGTCCAAAGAAGGCAGAGAAGCGGAGAAGAAAAAATGGACCTAGCGGGTGGCCCGGTGGGTGGTGATGCCCTCGTCATGCAGGTCTCTTCTGTTTTGAAGGTGCGCACATGGTGGACTCCAGCCACCATGTCTAAGAGGGAGTCTAAGACTGCAGTCTGTACTGGAGACGGGAGTCTATTGTCCAGCTAATGTACGCTAAGACTCCCGCTAGTTGAGACTCATGGGAGACACACGGTCACGTGACGGTGTACTCCAGCGGAGGTAGGGTAACTTCCGCTGGAGTTCACCGTGTCGTCTGCCTCTGTGCAGCGTCACTCAGTGCCATCGAATACATGGCGACAGCCCACCAAATCGAGACAGATCTGCTTGTCTGGAGGGCTGAGACGAGAACACGAACGACTTTCAAGCAGTCTTGAAGGTCGCCAAGCCTATTGGGGGCAACTAACAGATGAGATTTGTTTGTTGCCTGTCGTCACAGCTAGGTGCCCATCTCCTCGATAACGGAATGTGTGCAGAGATCTCGTGGACCCTTTGGCCATTCTGTCGTGCACCCACTTCACCCACAACGCACACCTGTCGCGAGTGGTCGCTCCCCCGTCCTCCTCCACCCTGAAGGTTGAACCCTCAAGGACCAGTGATCTCCTGCTGGCCGGGCTGCGATACAGCGAAGCCTTCCTACTTACAAGCGAATCCAGACAGTAGGGAACAGATGTTCACTACCGTGGCCGCCGGCGGCTGGGGCTCCGCCCCCCTGCGTAAGAAAATTGCACCAGACCGGTTTTTTGACCGAGAGTCCAAACTTTCAAAGCAGCTGCTGCGCCTGCCCCACCAAGCAGCCTCAGTACGACAGGACGCGCGCAGGCACCGGGCCCTCTCAGATTCTGGGAGGGTTTGCGCGGGTCGCGCGCGCCGAAGGCGCGCGCGAAAAATTTTCAAAACCAGAAAAACCGGAAAACGGCGCCAGAAAAAAAGTCTATCTTATACCCTGCTGTCACTGACCAAAAGAAAAAAAATCCCAAAAACGCAGCTCGGAATCACCCCTCCCCCCACATGGCTTGACTAGGTGCGCCCCAACCAACCAATTGGAGGGTGAGTCGATGCCTGATTCACGTGTGACAGTGCAGATCACACCAAGAGCAAGTGCTCGGTGTGTGCCTACACTGCTCTAAGAAGATTCACGTGTGCTTGTATGTGAGAATGGGATGTTCCATACCATCAAAAGTTCGCTCTGTAGGCGCAACCTGCACTAAACACAAAAGTAAAGGTTAACGTGCCGGGCGTGGCAGCTCCGCAGGAGCAAGTCCTCTCCAGATTCGGGGGAAAATGGGCATGGTGGGAACCATGCAACAATGCAACACCCCAGAAGGGCATCGCCACGCCAGCGAACCCATATCCCCCCCGCCTTTCGGCAACCTAGCTTGAAGAGGAAGGGAGAGATCTTTTGAACTTGCGTCGAGATGAAGGGGGGGGCGGTATTTTTGGGCTGGAAACTTCTGTGTATGATAGTCCGGAACGCAGGTCAAAAACATCAAAAAAGAAAATCTGAAACAAACAAATCAGCCCCCAGCCCAACAGCCCCATGCCAAGTCAGCATAACCGCCAGGCCGGCGGTTCTTTTAAATAATCGAGTGGTGTCGATTTGTCCCTTACTGTCAGTTCGAAATAACAGTTCATGCGATCGGATGTGTCACCATGTTGCCGACAACGTGGATCACCATCGAAGGGTTGTTTAGATCAACCTGCAAGTTACAGCAACGGTGTAGATGTCAGGCTCTGTGCGTCCTGCACTCCGGCCAGTGGTAGCAGGGTATGGCTGTTAGCCCAATCGGAAGTGGTGCAGAAATAAAGTGGTTGTGCGAGGGCCCTTCGGCAGAAATACGGTGATGCCCTCTTTCAGAGGTTGCCATCTACTGTTGGTCGTTTGGCGCAGGAGCTGGGTTTTCCGACGGGCCGCTCCACGACCCCGTAGGCTCCACCAGCTGGTTAGCGTCAATATGCCGTATGCTGGCCAGAGTTTGTTCCTCTGTCACAGCAAAGTGAACCCGGGTGAAAGACCCCTGTCCTTCACCGTAATACATCCTTCCATGGTTGCAGTATCCCTTGAAAGAGTCTCTTGTGTCGAATGTGTTTTTCCGTGAGGGTGGGGTTGCGGTGATGCGCTCTGATGGCATAAAAAATATAAGGCGTTGTTTTGTGTGACAGCAATCCGGGTGAACAGAACCTCACGCGGCATTTGCCTTTGATGCGAAATGGTTTTTTTCGGTGTGAAATGCGCACGGTCATAGCAACAAGGCAGATGTAGATGGCGTATTGTTTTGTCACCCAAAAGCGCTGCCAAAACTGTCTTTTTTTTCCTTCACCGTGACAGCCATCCCCCACTGTGTAATGCTAGATTCGCGTGATGGGGGAAAAGGCAGCGCTGACTGCAGGCCCCCAGAGCCATCAACGCAAAGAGATATGTTCTGCTTTCAATGGCGAATGACCGTTCAAAATCGCTCAAAAAGAAACAATTTGGCCCGCCGAAAAACCCCGGTGTAAGGATCATACATGGTTACATTTCGGCACGCTTCAGGGTGCGATGGCACACCACCCCCTCTCTCTCTCTCCCCCCCTATCCCCACATATCGAACTAAAATCAACCAATCCGTGAATCAGACCCCCCTCCCCCCGACGCGGGGCGGGAGACGACAGAAAGAGAAAGAAATAAGGGGAGGTTTTGAGTGTGTGTGTTATGTGTATGTTGGTGTCAGCTGCAAGGCACCACCAGTTCTCACAAGGGGGGGAGGGGGTGGGGATAGGGTGAGGTGAGGTGAGTTGTGTGTGTGGGATGCAGCAGTCCCTCCTCCCCCCCCATCAACACACGGCCCCCCGCTCCCTCATCCCCCCTCAGCAGATGGGGGGGGCGAGGGGAGGGCAGATTCGTCGGCGTATAACCAAAAAAAAGGTGGCTCCCCACCCCCACCCCTCCCCCCTCCGCCACCTTCTACTTCTATTTCACTTCCCCCCCCTCCCCCACCCCGGCTCGTGTACAAACAACGGATGCAGCTCCAACTCCTTTTTTCACCCCCACACCACAACAGGTAACGAACCAGCACACTAAGCAGGGGCGTGTGGGCTGTGGAGGTGTGCAGGTGGGTGTGTGAGGGTGGGGGTGGTGCTGAGGCTCAGGGTCGGAACCGCCACACAGATGGGCCGCTCCGAGGGTGCGGCGGGTACCTCAGATGCGCAGTCAGCGCTGCGGAAGCTGACAGAGCAGGAGGCTCGCCTGCAGCGGGAGCGCGAGCGGATGGAGGCTGAGGTGATGCGGCTGCAGAAGATGGTGAGCGAGGCACGCACCGACCTGCAGGAGGCTGAGGAAGCTTCGGACCGAGCCGGTGCGTCTGTGGAGGATGCGTGCTCCGCAATGAAGGTGCACGTCGACCCGACGGCGGGTGACCCCCTCCTCGCTGACACCACCCCCTTGCCCCAAGCACCCAGCAGCAGCGTGCCTGCTGCGGACCCCCCAGCAGCAGAGCCCGAAAGCGAGGGCGAGCCGGACTCGCCGGCCGCCGGCCCCGCCCCCGCCCCGTTGCCCCCAAAGGTGCTGTGTGTGACGCGGTCCAGTCCCGACGAGAAGCTTGGGCTGTTCTTCAGCAACAGCACCACCGAGATCACGCGCGTGTACCCGGGGTACGCAGGGGAGAAGGTATGGCAGGCGAGGCACTGCTGGGGGTGGTGCCATGTTGACTGGCACGTCGCGATCCAGAGGCCCCGTGTAACGGGAGGATGCGTGTGGGTGTTCGTGTGTTCTTTGTGTTTTTTTTCCAAACCCAAAAGTTGAAACCGTGAGTGAGGCAGCGGCGGGGTGTAACCCAGCCGTGGTGGTGTTTCATGGGACGGTGAAGGCTTGTAGCTCTGAGGGGCTGTCGCTGTGCTGCTCGAGGATTCAACTCAAGCCAAGAGCAAACCGCCAAACCCTGCTTGCCTGCACCACACCCTCCTGCTGCACAGGCCGGGCTGGAGCCAGGGTGGTACATCCGGAAGGTGCGTGGCACGCCGATCTTCAGCCTGCCACAGCTGGATGACGAGCTGCGTGCGCTGTCAGCGGAGCTCTCCTTCGAGCTGACGGTCAGCCAGTCCCCGCCAGAGGCACGGTCCCCGCCGAAGCGTGCGCAGCGCTCTGTGATCGTGGTGTCGCCCGATGCGGCGGTGGAGGAGGTGGAGGAGGACGAGGAGTGTGAGGAGGACGAGGCAGGGGCGGGCCAGGTTGACTCCGACCCTGATGACGGGTTTGTTGTGGTCCCCAGCACCGACGACGTGCAAACCGCGTCGGCGACAGCATGCACAGGCACCGACCCTGACACACCGCTCTCGCCTGCCGATAGGAGTATGTTGTGCGCAGTGCTTGTATGGTTACCGTGTTCCTTGTAAGTTACCTCAGAATGTTAGTTTATAAAATTTCCCCCCAGGATTATGGTTTGCATATTTCATCGGGGGTGTGAATCAGAGTGGCCGGCACATCCAGCTCAGGTTCGTTTACAGGGTGGTGTGAGTCCGCTATGTTCTGGCTTGCTGTGCGTGGTTGAGGTATACGGCTCGCCTTCGCCCACTTCTTGGGCATTGTGGATCCCTTGCAAGGCCTTCAGTCCGCTTCGGACAGTGGGGTGTTGGTTGAAAGCATCTTCGGCCGCAGTCATTGCGAATTCCCAAGCAAAATATTCGGGACTTGCGAAGGGCACATGCCCCTTGCTTTTACGATTTCCACGAGGCGAGTCACAGATCGATGGAGGTTGCTGATGACGCTCCGAATGTGGGCCACTCCAGCATCGTCCGGAAACTGGCGGTTGCTCAAGCGGGTTCGCTGCACTCAGTTGCATTTCTGGAAAGACTTTCTGTATCGGCCACGCGTTTACACTCATCACGTCCATCTCTCCCAGTTTCTGCACGCAGTGCAGATATTCATGAACGCGTCTGTACCTCGGCATGTACGCATCTATGTTGGGGTGTCTGGTTTTTGTGTGCGTCGGTTTGGTTCGCGCAACACGAAATCACATGTCTAAGAACTCCCTGGCAATTCGTAACATTAAGATTGGCGGAAAGATTGAAACCCCCCGCTGTTTCTCCACCCCCACCCCCCCACAGTCACAAACGAGTCCTACTTCTCGAAGGAGACCACCCCAGCTGCGTCGCCTGAGCAGAGCGCCCTTCAGCCCGAGGCTGGTGACAGCAGCACCTCACAACCATCTGGGACCCGAGCAGGCCACACAACCAGCACCCCTGAGAGCGGAGCCAGCCCCACGGGCACACCTGGCAGCACACAGGTAGCTGGGGGTGCGGTTGTGCCCAGGGGTGGTCCCCAGGCCCCGCCTGCAACAGGGGCAGGGTGTGCGCCATCCGACGCTGGCATGAAGCTGCCGGAGATCGACCTCGATTCCTTCAAGAAGTTCTGCGAGAAGTACGCGCAGGAGCACCCCGAGATGATGGGGCCTGAGGCACACGAGGAGCCTGACGAAGAACGGATGCGGATGCAAGTATGCACCCTGCCACTCACACATGCAGCACAGGGGAGGGCTTCACACTGCTTCCCCGCCACTTGACCCCCAACCCCACACCACGCCATGCGGCGGATCTTTCTGGCATCGCTACATGCTGTCGCCTCGACAGCACTGCCCCCCCAACAAAATGCCACACCGGGCTGCTTGCGGGTTCTGTTCTTCTGAGGCACCAGCCACACCCCACCACCCTGCACAGGAGGAGCGCCGCATGCGTGAGCTGCGCGAGGACCCCTCTGCGATGCGAGAGCTCCTGATGCGGACCATCGGGATCATGGAGAAGCAGGGCGACGTGCAGGACCCGGAGCGCAACGTGGTGCACACACAGCCC
Organism: Rhynchopus euleeides; assembly: GCA_963210315.1. Lineage (NCBI taxonomy): Eukaryota > Euglenozoa > Diplonemea > Diplonemida > Diplonemidae > Rhynchopus > Rhynchopus euleeides. The sequence goes on from OY723274.1 coordinate 1,725,979, forward strand.
CCTGCAGGGCTCGCCAGCTGCCTGTCGTCAGATGACTGGAAACGCGACTACGAACACCGTGTGCAAGCCAAGGAGTCATGCAAGGAGCGCTGGGCGGTCGGCACCCCCACCACCCCCGCAGACGTGATGCCTGCACCACGCCTCGCCCCTCCGGCACCTGCAAAGCCTGCGGCTGCCGCAGAGGCAGAAACCGAGGGCACGGCAGAGATTGTGGCAGTACGGACGCGCCGGAAGGTTGCCATCGAAAGTGAAGGCGGTGACGGCAGTGGCAGCGATACGGAGGTGGCGGCGGCGGCGGTGGAGCCCGTGTCTCAGACGCGCGACATGCGCAACATGAAGCCGTCGGATGTGATTGCCCTGGTGCAGAGCGGCGTCGCCCTCACAGAGATCTCTGCAGAGGCTGCAGAGAAGGAGCGGCTCTGCCGCATCGAGGAGGACGAGGCCCGCAGGCAAGCAGCGGAGGATCGGAAGGTGCAGGAGTGGGCCGACAAGCCCTGTGACATCGACACCGACAGCGCGCTGCGGTATTTGGATGATGACCGTTGGAAGTAAAGCGGGTTAGGGTCGGAGCGGCGAGCTTTGCTCTCCATTTCCCACCGGGCACCGCCCTTTCGGTTGCTGTGGGGGGGGGGGGGGGGGCGGGGGCAGCTGTGCGGGCTGCAACAGCCCAGCGGCAAGAAGTAGCCCCTCCCCTTTCCCCCGCCCTCTTTCCAAAGACTCACCCCCCCCAATACGGCTCATGTGGGTGTGGCTTCCCACAACCCCATCCCATAAAACTCGAGCCTTCGGCCCGGGTTTATCGTACAAAACAGAATGAGTGCCTTTTGAAGGGGCCTGCTGTGGTCAGCCCTGCCGAGGGCGCAGGGGAGGGGGGCATCTTGTCTCTGCTTGATGACAAGGTGCCGCACCTTGTCGCTCCTTGGCTCGGCTCTCCACTGCTCTCCCCCCCACCTCCCCCTAACACAGAAACCGTTCACATCGTGGAGAACCACAGTTGCAGCTGCTGCTCTCTCTGTTGAGCTGGGCCTGCATTACACCCCAGCAAGAATTCAAAAGGGAAATTTGCAGCCCGTCCTTTCCCCCTCCCCCCTCTCCCCCCTCATGTGCTGTGTCTCCAACAACAAAAAAAACCAGCTCACTTACACAATACATTATGCTAACCCAGGCTAGCAGCTTGAATCCTTCGTTTCCCTTTGATCAGTTCCTGGTCTTTTCACGTCTGTTCCACATGCCCACCCTCCTCTCGGGCCCTGCCTGATTTGTTCTGGATTTCTTTTTTTGGCAGACACGCCAGTGCTCCTCCTCTGGAGGGCTCGGCACAGCTCAGCACAACACAGCACCCCTCCCAGAAGTCCCCCCCAGGGGGCTGCCTGCGGGGCTTTGCACTGCGAGCAAAGGGGGAGGCTTGCGGGAGAAGGTGGGGTTTTGCACCACCCCCCCCTCCCCCCTCCCCCCACACAAACATAAGCCCGGAATTTGACACTTGCAAAAGAGCGGGAGGGGGGGGGGGGTAGAGGGTGTGGACTGCAAGTGATCCCCCGTGTGCGTCTAAGCTGACCTCTGAACTGCCCTCTGCACGAGAGACGCCCCACCCCCCTCCCCCCAACCTCGCAACATCGCCTTTGTGGGGCTGCTCAGTGGGGACCATGGGAGTGCCTTCTCACGCCCCACACACCATGCCGTGGCAGCAATATCTTTGTCATCTTTGATATTGGACAAAACACAGCGCAACACGTCACACGAATCGCAAAAAAAAATCGCACCCCTCCCCCGGGGAAATATGGGGAAATAATCTCTTGGAGTTGTGCTAACAACGCAGGAGACTTTGCTGTGCGGATCATGCAGGACACACCACACCCGCAGCAGGCGTGTGGGGTGTTCTCGCGATCCCGACGAACACCCGCTGGTTCTTCTCCCCCCCTTTCTGATTTGCAGACGCAAAGTTTTCCACCCCTTCACCCTTCGCCCCTCACCCTCACCCTCACCCTCCACCAGGTGGGGAATAGCGCGCCTCCCCCCCGCCACCCACACCCACCCCACACACCCCCACCCAAAATGGGCAAAAAAGTAGTCACCCTCCGCCGGACGGCCCTGCTGCCCTACCTGAAGCGCCGGGCCGCCGCCGTCGCCCCCCCGCCCACCTCCTCCTTCCTCCCCATGGAGTTCGCCAAGAAGGGCACCAGTGGCGCCGTGATGCAGGTCGCGGTGGAGCCCAACCGGGTCGCCGCAAGGCACGCCGAGGTGGAGGGGCTGCTGCATCTGACTGAGGAGCAGGCAGGGGCGATGCAGAGGGACAGGGTGGTGAAGCAGACCGGGGAGGAGGGCCCGGCGGCGCTGCGGCTGATGCTGTGGGCTGTGCAGCACAAGCCGTGCGGCGCGACGGGACGGAGGGTTCAAGGGACGGAGGAGCGTGCGGAACGCCTCCACAGGCTCCTCTCGGAGCACGACCTGGGCTGGGAAGACCTCAAGGCAATGTCCTCCCGCACCCGCCTGACCCTCTTCGCCCGACTGGGGATACGCCCCTCTGAAAGGGTCTGGCTCGCCGCCATGCTGCGTGCCTCCCCCTGCGGCGCCGTCCTCCTCAGCCAGGACGGCAAACACGTCTGCCTCCGCTCGACACCCCCCCGCGGGAAGAGCGGCAGGTGCGACAACCCCTATCACAGCTCCAGCCATACGGACCGCCTCTCCGCACCCCAGTTCTCCGAACCGCCCCCCCACGTGGTTGAATCGGTTGCCATGGGGAGGGTTTCGGCAACCCCGCTGCAGGGGTGTTCCCGAGAAGAACTGAGGCAGTTCTACGGAAGCTCGATCTATCCCACCCGGGAGGCCCATGAAGAGCTTTCTATGAACCAGAGGGTTCAGAAGTGGTATGGCCCGCAGAGCGATATTGACACGGTGGGGCCTGTCGTGGAGCTCTCCGAGATGTGTAATGACATAGCAGAGAAACACCTTGCCATCGGATCGGACAGCCAGCTTGTCGGAGGGGAGGAGGACACAGCCCGTGCTGTAGATGCGTGGTCCTACATCCTGGGGGATTCAAACTATGAAATGATCCGGAGGTACCGCGAGAGGCAGGTTATGCCCTACTCCCACCCGGGGAGGACCTATGAGGTTGCCTTCATCCGGGGTGATTTCGACAAAGGGGGCCCCGGGGAGTACCGCAAGAAGGTGGTGAAGCGGAGGGATGAGTGGCTGACGTGGGTGTCCCGGGTTCAGAGGCTCCTGCACTCCAACCTGGAGGGGTGCCCGCTTCGCGACCCGCTGAAGGTACAGGGGACAGCGCCCCCGACTCTGGAGCAGATGCAGGCTGCTGCGGATAGGCAGGGCGGGGGGGGTGCTGGCAAGGCGCCGGCGCCACCCCAGGTTGCAGAGGCGCTGCGTGACCCCTATGCGAATGACCCGCTGATCCGGCCCGCAGACCCATCGCGGGCGGTGGGGCCTGCGGACGTCCTGCCCATCATGCCAACGGTGATCGTGCAAGGGAGGATAAGCCTCGCAAACCCCGCGAAACGCCACGGGTCTGGCAAGAAGAAGAAGGGACCCCGGGCGATGTTCCCTGCACCCGAGGTGGTCAGCAGCCTCTCGCTGTCCCTCCGCGTGATGGTGCACGGCGATGCCTGCTTCCAGCAGGGGAAGCTGCCCCGGAGGCTTGCAGAGTCCCTCAGGTCGCTGCCGCTGCCGCCCGCCATGATCCCGTTCACGCTGCTCTTCCGCGTGGACCCGCTGCACTGCCTGGAGGAGGCGGCGCGTGATATAGCTCGGACCGCCCTGCTGGGTGCTGGCGAGGGAGGTGTGGGTGGTGGCGGGGAATTGCTTGAGGCGCGATCTGGGGGAGGAGGCGTGCAGGCCGGCCCTGCAGACGCCGAAACCCACAGGGGAGTGCCGAGGGACGGAGAAGTATCCGGAAGGGTTGTCGACACGACCTTCGCAGGGTAAAGAATGCGGTGGGGAAGGGGGGTGTTTTTGGGGCTGACTTCCCTTTGCTTTCGGGTTTGTTTCAGGGGGAGGGGGGGGCGGGATCCTGGGGCCTGAGTGTTGTTGCAGGGGTTTCCCCCGGGCTGTGTGGGGTCCGAGTATTGCGGGGGCAGCAGCTGGGCTCGTTGTTGCGAGCCCCCCCGCCTTCGTTTGCTTTTATACACCTTGATGTTGAACCCTGGTGGTGTCCGCGCAATGATAATTATATATTGCTAGGTGGCTTCGGCAAGAGCGCAGGCTTGTGCAGAGAGCGTTCAATGAAAGGAGACATCGCGAAGCAGCAGCCACAGTCGCAGGCAAGGAAGCTGTCTGTCTGAGCCTTCCTCAGCCCCTCCGCCCCCCTTGTCGTTGTGCGTGTAGGATCCTGCTCGTTGCTCTTCGGACGACAGGATGTTCACATGTGCATGGGTACACGGAGTGTCTCGTGGCGGAGTCCTGGCAGCTGTTGTGTTGTTGCTCCTCCATCCCTTCGCACCATCGCACACACAGATTCCCCACCCCCCTCCATGCACAGCTTTTTGCCTCGACTCCTCCCAACACCCCCACCCCACCCCCAGGAATCCTCACGAACACAACTAACCCTCCCCCCTCTCCCCCCACACACTACACACCGCTGTGATGCACAGACCATAGCACGCACCCCTTCCTACCCCCACACGCTTCCGACCCGCCGACATCTCCCTTCCCTTTCTCTCTCCAAGCCATGGAGATGGACGTGCTGGCCCTCAAGGGCTCAGACGGGAGGCGCGTGACCCTCATCCAGAAGGCACTGCCTGTGCCCGAGAGGGGCTTGCCTGAGCTGTGGCTCGGGGAAGGCCGGGTTCGAGAGCTGGGTTACGAGCAGGGCCTGCAGAGGCTGAGAGTGGGTTACACACCCTACCCCGGGGGGGGCGGGGGTGGGGGCTTGCGGCGCGAGGTAGTCGTTTCCCTCCGCTCGGGCGACAGGGAGGTGCAGGGTGCGCTCCGCCGCCTCCGGAAGATGTGCCTTGCCACCGGCACACCGCACGCCCTCCCGACACCGGCACCTGCGCCCCCACCCCCATCTGCCCCCACTGCCGCACCGCCCTCCCTTGCCATACAGACGCCCCTCCACCCCGACATGGCGGCCCTGGCACCCCTGGGCGCCGGGGAAGACCACAATGCGAGCAGCTCCTTCAACCCACCCCCGCCAAAAATGCCAGGGGCGGGTGTCGGGGAGGCGGCAGGGGAGGGTGCAGCAGGCAGCCCTGCTGAGGCCTACGCTTCGCTCCACCGGTCTGCCTTTCCTGCGATGCTCTCTCCGGCGAGGAGAGGCAGGAGCGGGGCACGGCAGGTGGTGGATGACCTGCTGTGGGGGAGCCACTCTGCGGCGGGGCCAAGCAGCGCCGCGGTGGCGTCGGAGCTGGTGATGCGCCGGAGCGGGGTGTCTGACGCGGCGGCGCGTGTGTCTGGGTCTGGGTGCCCTGCGAAGGTGCGGGGGGTCTCCCGCACCAAACAACGGCGCGTTGCCTCCCCCCAGTCCAGGGTGAAGGCGAAACCTGCCGCAAAGAACCTGCGGAGGTCATGCAGGTGGGACGACGCGACGGGCGGTGTTGAGGTGTCGGTGACACAGGCGGCAAAGGGTTGCTCCGAGAGATCCCGGTCCGCTGCGAGGATAAAGTCGGCAACGCGGGCACTGCAGAGGCTTCTCCCTCACCCAGAGGAGCTGGAGGCTGCGCTGAGGGTCCTGCACCACAGGGGTGCAGAAGGGTAGAAGGGCGGTGTGCCGTGCCGTGCCTCGGTTGGGTATAGCTGTAGAGAAGGGGGGGGTGGGGGTGGGTGGGGTGGTGTTGCGGTGAACACAGAGAACGGCCCACCCCCATCCCTTAACAGCAGACAAAAGAAGAAGCGGGGGTGTATTTTTCCCGGTTTTTCCCGCCCCCCCCCCCTGGGGTCTGGGGGTGGTTGTTTTGTGCGTTTGTCTTCTTCTAGATCATTCCTGTAGAATCCCCCCCCCGCCCCGTGAAAACGGGTGTATGTGTGCATGTGAGCTAGCTCGGTTGTGCTCAGCTTTGGAGCAAGATGAAACGGATGCCTCGCGTCGATTCCTCGCGGATATGTCCGTGGCACCCTGTGGTCAGATCCGCTGTCCTGAAGTCCCGTGGGCATGCAGGCCGAAGGGTTGTGTGGGGGAGGGGGGGTACGGTGTATCTGCCACGGCAAAGTGTAGGATAGTGTTGCTTGGCGCATTGTATCGGCAAACGGATGTCTGTATGTGACACTAGAAGAGCATATATACGTGCGTCTCATCAACGGGCTCTCAGTGGGATGGAGTGGGCGAGTAAGGCTTAGATCCAAACATCGCACAAGGTTCGAGTGGACGGGCTGCGGTTTTGGAGGGGCAAAACCGCTCGATCTCTGAAGAGAAAGAGGGGCTGGTGTACCCTCTCCTCGATTCAGATGAATGCATCCCCCCAGGGCTCTCACACCCCGCTGTGCTCCGACTGCCACCTTATTGCAAAGTACTATTTGATGCAGGTGCAGCCCACCATCACCATGTCAGCAGGTGTGACACTGGCGTACAATGGGGATGGGTTGGTATGAACGCGTCATCTCGATGGACGGGAGGCTGCAGGGCAAGGCACGCAGCAACAGGCAGCTGTTTTTCCTCATAAGCTTGATAGTCGGCTTGGTGCAGAGTATGCTGTTAACTATGTCAAAATACTGGCCGCTGAGCCTTGCCATCATCATCCTGCATATCGGGTGCCATTTCGGGATGGTTGCTGTGTGTGTCTGCGGCGTGCCCCTCACCCACAACATCGTGCGTGCGTACATACTGGGCATTGCTCTTGTCATCTTAGGGGGTCTTCGCTAGCCGGTGCAAAAAAGTGCAGGCTGGTGCAGGGCAAAATGGGCAGAAATTTATACAAATCGGAGGAAAAAAAAAGGGTGGGGAGTTGGGTGGCCCCTAGCTGGGAGCACTATTTTGGACCCCAAAAAAAATTTTCCCGCGGTCCCAGGCTTTCTTCAAGCCTCAGAGGGGACGAGAAGGGTGCCCCGTGGCACGCGAACCTTCCTGACCCTTCCCCAGGGCGAAGCTAGGTGCAGGGCTGTTCTGGGGGGTGCCACAGGCCGTCGGAGGCATTACGCGCTCTGCGCCGCTTGCTTCAGGGATGACCGCTCCCCAGAACCTTCGAAGAACCTCGCTAGACCTTGGAAAATGAGGGAAGCGACCGCCATGCTGCGGGCACATTTTGGGATAGTGGGCCCAGCCCCGTTGCACGACACTGTGGTGCATTATGCCTTGTGGCGCACGGTAACTGGTAAGCGACCATGGGCCACGCAGGGAGGAAGATAAGACGAATACAGCCGTTTGTGCTGGGCGGCAACCCCGTGTAACCCTCTGTTAGTATTAACACAGAACCGAACAAAAAGAAGTGGACGCCATCAGAAATCCAGAACGCAAGAGAACGCCCCGCGGACCCCCTCAACCTCCCAGAAGAAGAACTCACAGGTCATGCCACTCTGCACACTCATCGTCACTCCGTGTCGCATCGAGGAGGGAATCCATGACGTCGTCGCCCTCCTCCTCCGCCTCCACCGGAAAGGGGTCGCTCACGCTGCGGCCCCCTGCGATCTCTGCGGTAAGCGTCTCCAAATCGTACTCGTCGTCCTCGTCCTCGTCGCCCTGCCTTGAGGTGTCGGGCACCTGGGGGGTGCGGCCAGACGATTTCCTCGGGGTGCCCTCCTCCGCGTCCTCCTCATCCTCAGCAGGTGTAGGCGCCTCGCCCCTGCAAGGCACGAAGTCAGTCACCTTGTTGGGGTAGGGCCCGACTGGCAGCTCCGGGAGGGCGTATTTACACATGAAATTGTGCAAATTCGCGACGATGCTCACGCATGCCGTCATCTCCTTGAGATCGTTGACGGTGGTGAGACGCAGCCACTGGTACGTCAAGATCCGGAAGACCTTCAGCCTCGCGATCGCACGTTCGACGCGCATCCGGATCAGGTTGTGAGCACCGTCGTACTCACGGCAGTCGACCCGGGGCATGATCGACTGCTGCAGCGGCCCCACCCGGTTCTCGTCCCCGGTCCCGCCGACCCGCCTTGTGGCAATCACACAACGCCATGCACCGGCGTACGCCCCGTCTCCCATAACCACGTGGTGCGCGTCGAGGTTGGGGTGGAAGGCGTGGGAGGTGTCCTTGCTCGTACCCCACAGGCTGGAGTCCGATTCTGAACCTGGGTGGGGACCCGTGACGTACGACACCAAGCCGTAGGCGTTGATGGCGACTTGCACCTTCACTACATCCTTGCCGTAATAGCTGGAGTAGTTCAGGTTGCCGCAGTCTACACCCCCCCGCGCCACAGGAATGTAGGTGACATCGAGGATGTGGGTGACAGCGGGGAAGAGAGGGGCGTGGTTGTAGGGGTCGCAGTGTGACGTATCCCGCACGTTCTCCACCTCGTTCATGTTCCTGAACAGGTGCTCCAACCCTTCCGTGACGTAGACCTTCGCCCGGGCAGGATCCATGTCGGAGAAGGAGAAGGGGGCGGCCAGGAGGCGCTGGATCGGCTTCCGCCGGAGGTGGTGGAGGGTGAGGAGGAGGTGGTGGGGGGTGAACAGGTTGGGCGACTGGTACTTTTCATACAGGAGCACCACCTGCCACTCGCTGAGGCCGGTCAGCTCACGCACACGCCCCTTGCAGGCCTCGTCCCAGTTGAAGGTGGAACGGCCTTCCTCGACGATCTGCGAGAGGGGCTTGCCGACGAGTGGATGGGCGATGTTGGGGTCGTCCTTCTCAGAGATGTACTGGTCGTAGAGCTTTTTTTGCACGGTGGCAAGCTGCTCGCAGATACCGTCTCTCCGCCCACGGCCAGCCCCCGGTTGGGAAGCAGCTTCCACCGCAGCCGCGTCCTTCTTCTTCAGGAGGCGCTTCGCCTTCTTCCACTTCGCCTCCATCTCCTTGCTGCGCTTGCCCGGCTTCACGACCCCCCCCACCTCATCGGAGACGAAGATGGCCTTCACAGCAGCCTCCTGCTTGGTCTTCGACCGGCGCGCCAGCACCTTCGCTTGTTGGTCCATGTAGGGGATGGGGGCCTCTGGGTGGATGGTGCCTGCTGGGATGGCTTCCCGGCGGGCTGCTGCCGCAGCCTTGCGCAAGATATGGCGCTGCACCTGCAGCGGCCGATGACCCTGCCCCGGGCGAAGCGCCAACCATGCGCCGGGAGGAAAGCGCACACCTTCCGCCGCGAGATGACTCAGGTCAAACCGCTTCGGATGCTCGCGCCACATCCGCACATGCTCGGCACGCCAGACATCCTGGAACCGCGTCCCAGAGGCGAACCCCGAAGCCAGCTTTTTGAGGGCTGGGTTCTCCGGTTTTGGCAAGCTGCCAAGGAGCGCCTCCCAGAGCCCCTTGTACGCCGCATCTGCGGCCTTGATCTGGGCCGTCAGATCCGGACCGTTCAGGAGGCGACGGTCCATGTACGCCGGCCGGGGGTCCGCGCCGTTACGGCCGGTCTCGAAGCCGCACACAATCCGCTCGGCGGGTCCCTTCTTGTCGAAGTCCTCCGCAGTCAGGGGATCAGGGAGAGTCTTTGGGGTGACGACAGGCTTCGGCTTCTCCTCTGCAGTCCCTTTCCCCTTCCGCTGGCGCTTCTTGGGGACTGCGCTTTCAGCAGCCTCCGTCAGGGGGCGCTTGGCGGTCCTGCTGTCCTCCACCCTGGCACGCTTGGCCTGAGGAGTGCCCAAGTCAGAGTCGGACAGCACCTCCTCGCGCTCAGACTTCAGCGGAGAGCGGGCGTAGGCGAGAGTGCCTTCCTTCACCAACGCATGGATCGTTTTATCGACCACATACTGCACGGACGCTTCCGACATGCCCGACAGAGGGAGGGCGTCAGTTGTTGTTGCAACGGAACCGGGGGATGCGGCTGCTGGGACTGAGGGTGGGGTCGCAACCACGTCGGAGTCGTTGGAGCCGTCGCCCCTGCCACCAGGACGGGTGTGCTTGTCGTAGCAAGCCCTCGCCTGGGTATTCGCCTCTTTGGGGTTGCAGAAGTACTGGCTGACAAGCCTGTCAGCCGTGTCAGCCCTGCTGCGGTTGCAGCGCTCGAACACATAGTCCGCCAACGGCAATCCGTCGTTTTTCAACGGAGGGAATGCGAGGGGGGTGACCGTGCCGTGCGTCTTCTTGCCCAAAGCGGTGTTGAAGTCCGACAGCTTGTGCCTGAGCCTGGAGTGGTAGTCGCCCTTGCTATTGCCGCAGAAGACATGATCCTGGGTCCAGAGGAACGGCTTCCTCATGAGGATTTTTGCCAACCGGGAGTAGCCGGAGGAGCCGCCAACCACATCCTTATAGGCCTGAAACAACCCCTTCAGAAAAGACACTTTGTCGGTGGCCCACCCCGTGGCCGCTCTTTGCGTCGCAGATCCGGGGGATGTGGTAACACCGGGCGTTGTAGCAGCAGCTGCAGCAGGGGCGCAGGGGGCGACCCCAGGCGGAGATGGCGGAGCTGCAGATGCAGGTGCGGTCGGAGGCGGCCTCGGTGTGGAGTCTCCGGGCGTTGAAGCATCAGCTACGGCGGTGGTGGGTGCGGGAACCCCAGGTGGTGGCGGCGGAGATGCAGGTGCGGCTGGAGGCGGCCTCGGTGTGGAGTCTCCGGGCGTTGAAGCATCAGCTACGGCGGTGGGGGGTGCGGGAACCCCAGGTGGTGGTGGCGGTGGTGCAGGTGCGGCTGGAGGCGGCCTCGGTGCGGGCGGGAGGGGTGTTGCAGTTCCGGCCGATGAAGGTGAAGGGGGGAGCTGTTCCTCAAACAGGAAGAGGTACGGGGTTTTGTCCCTCTTCAACCTGGCGCAGGTCTTCGTCATGCTGGCAATCTTGACGACCTGGTTGTCGTTGTACCAACGCCAGGTATCACCGTACCGACAGTAGGCGGTGTAGTGCCCAGATTGGGCACTCTTCCCGTCGTGGACCACGACGCTGCGGAGAGAGTACGCCCTACCCGCAACATCCAGCTCCAGGGGGACATCCGTGCGGGTGAAAATCTTCCGCGCGGTGTGGCCGTCGTGGCGGAAGCGCACCAACTGCACCATCAGGACACGCGGGATGAGGACAGGCTCTTGACTCATGATGGCGCGCTTCGCACCAGGGCACCGGGCATCGCACTCGTAATCCATCTCCTCGGATGCCCACATCGACCCGAGGAGGAGCTGCTCGAAGCTCAGGGCATCAGGTCTCTCCGGAATCGACACCGGGTACAGCAGGAAATGCTGCGGCGTCACCGACTCCGCCTTGCACTGCAGGCACCGAACCACCGTCTTCTGGTGCACGAGGAGGTCGTCGTAGTCCCGAAGCGGGGCCAGCAGGGCCAGCCTCAGAAAGTCGTCGGGATCCTCCTGACTCGCCCCACTCTGGAACTGTGCTGGCGACAAGGTCAGCAGAGCAGTGGGCCGCACCAGGGTCCTCTTGCCATCACACGCTTTCTCGAGCAGGCTGACCAGAGACTGCATACGATCCGACTCCTGAAGGAGGCATGCCTGCTGGACACTGAGAGCATTGAGGTTGGCAATTCCCGACTCATCGACACTATCCTGCAAAGACCGTGCATTCGCGAGGAAGACTGCGCGGACAAGTGGGCTGGCAAACAAGTACTGCAGGGTCGCAGCCGCGTAGCATGACGCCCCAATGTTGTCGATGCCTCTGGGCACTCGCAAGTCGGGAGTAGTGGGGGTGGAAGGCTGAGGGGTCGGGGCAGCAGAAGTAGAGGGAGGTGCAGGGTTTGTAAACAGCGGGGGGAGGGGGTCATCGGTCGGAGGTGACGGCACAGGGGCCGCAGCAGCAGAAGTGGTGGGGGAGTCAGGAGCACGGGGAACACTCGGCAAGCCCGTCTCGGGCACGACGTCCCCGTATGGAGTGGGAAGGGGAGGCAGGGGAGACACGTCAGGCGCGTCAGGTGACGTCGGCGATGAGGGGGCAGCAGGCTCGGAGGAATCAGTCCTGGCGAAGCAGCGGCACCGCTTCTCTCCCACGTGCACACAGTACTGCGTCACCTTCCGGCTCCCCTTCTTCTCGGGAAGGTGTGAGGTGGCCAAACCCTCAACGCACAGAACTTTCCCTCTCTTCAGCCTCACTCCCTTGTCGCGGAAGAGGGAAGAGAGTGAGGTTGTCACAGCTGACAGCGTGACATCAACCCCAGCCTCGACGAGGATCTTGGAAAGCGTCTTGGGGAGCGGGTCCTCACCCGGATCCGTCAATGCCTGCAAAGCAGACACAACGTGTGTACGGAGGTCCGACATCACATCGAACCACTGAGGGGGGTGATGAGTGACCGGCGGCACAGCCGAGCAAACGAGACACCGCAACAGCAGCAAGGTCTGGGCGGGGATCCAGGGTCGCGGAGGAGGGGGGGGGGGGGCAGACCGACACGGGGCGCTCCTTCGGCTGCTGCGGAAGCGGATACAGAAGCTGACGGATCTCAAAGCTCGGAGACAGCACAGAGAAAAGACTACCACCGCTCAGTCACCGTGCCCGCGTCACCAGGACCGCCCTCAGCCCCGACGTGCCTGACCTCTCTCACACACGCTCGAAGGCCTCCTTTGTCTCCTCGGTCTGGTCCCACGCTCCGACTCACTGTCTCACACACGACGCAGGGCCGAGCCCAGGAGTGGTGTCCAGACCCTGGGCCGAGCCCAGGAGTGATGTCCAGACCCTGGGCCGAGCCAGTGAGTGCTGTCCAGACCCTGGGCCGAGCCAAGGAGTGATGTCCAGACCCTGGGCCGAGCCAGGGAGTGGTGTCCAGACCCTGGGCCGAGCCAAGGAGTGGTGTCCAGACCCTGGGCCGAGCCCAGGAGTGATGTCCAGGCCCTGGGCCGAGCCAGGGAGTGGTGTCCAGACCCTGGGCGGAGCCAGTGAGTGCTGTCCAGACCCTGGGCCGAGCCAGGGAGTGATGTCCAGACCCTGGGCCGAGCCAGGGAGTGGTGTCCAGACCCTGGGCGGAGCCAGTGAGTGCTGTCCAGACCCTGGACCGAGCCAGGGAGTGATGTCCAGACCCTGGGCCGAGCCAAGGAGTGATGTCCAGACCCTGGGCCGAGCCCAGGAGTGATGTCCAGGCCCTGGGCCGAGCCAGGGAGTGGTGTCCAGACCCTGGGCCGAGCCAAGGAGTGATGTCCAGACCCTGGGCCGAGCCCAGGAGTGATGTCCAGGCCCTGGGCCGAGCCAGGGAGTGGTGTCCAGACCCTGGGCCGAGCCAAGGAGTGATGTCCAGACCCTGGGCCGAGCCAAGGAGTGATGTCCAGGCCCTGGGCCGAGCCAGGGAGTGGTGTCCAGACCCTGGGCCGAGCCAAGGAGTGATGTCCAGGCCCTGGGCCGAGCCCAGGAGTGATGTCCAGACCCTGGGCCGAGCCAGGGAGTGGTGTCCAGACCCTGGGCCGAGCCCAGGAGTGATGTCCAGGCCCTGGGCCGAGCCAGGGAGTGGTGTCCAGACCCTGGGCCGAGCCAAGGAGTGATGTCCAGACCCTGGGCCGAGCCAAGGAGTGATGTCCAGGCCCTGGGCCGAGCCAGGGAGTGGTGTCCAGACCCTGGGCCGAGCCAAGGAGTGATGTCCAGGCCCTGGGCCGAGCCCAGGAGTGATGTCCAGACCCTGGGCCGAGCCAGGGAGTGATGTCCAGACCCTGGGCCGAGCCCAGGAGTGATGTCCAGGCCCTGGGCTGAGCCAGGGAGTGGTGTCCAGACCCTGGGCCGAGCACAGGAGTGATGTCCAGACCCTGGGCCGAGTCAGTGAGTGCTGTCCAGACCCTGGGCCGAGCCAAGGAGTGATGTCCAGACCCTGGGCCGAGCCAGGGAGTGGTGTCCAGACCCTGGGCCGAGCCAAGGAGTGGTGTCCAGACCCTGGGCCGAGCCCAGGAGTGATGTCCAGGCCCTGGGCCGAGCCAGGGAGTGGTGTCCAGACCCTGGGCGGAGCCAGTGAGTGCTGTCCAGACCCTGGGCCGAGCCAGGGAGTGATGTCCAGGCCCTGGGCCGAGCCAGGGAGTGGTGTCCAGACCCTGGGCGGAGCCAGTGAGTGCTGTCCAGACCCTGGGCCGAGCCAGGGAGTGATGTCCAGACCCTGGGCCGAGCCAAGGAGTGATGTCCAGACCCTGGGCCGAGCCCAGGAGTGATGTCCAGGCCCTGGGCCGAGCCAGGGAGTGGTGTCCAGACCCTGGGCCGAGCCAAGGAGTGATGTCCAGACCCTGGGCCGAGCCCAGGAGTGATGTCCAGGCCCTGGGCCGAGCCAGGGAGTGGTGTCCAGACCCTGGGCCGAGCCAAGGAGTGATGTCCAGACCCTGGGCCGAGCCAAGGAGTGATGTCCAGGCCCTGGGCCGAGCCAGGGAGTGGTGTCCAGACCCTGGGCCGAGCCAAGGAGTGATGTCCAGGCCCTGGGCCGAGCCCAGGAGTGATGTCCAGACCCTGGGCCGAGCCAGGGAGTGGTGTCCAGACCCTGGGCCGAGCCCAGGAGTGATGTCCAGACCCTGGGCCGAGCCCAGGAGTGCTGTCCAGACCCTGGGCCGAGCCAGGGAGTGGTGTCCAGACCCTGGGCCGAGCCCAGGAGTGGTGTCCAGACCCTGGGCCGAGCCAAGGAGTGATGTCCAGGCCCTGGGCCGAGCCAGGGAGTGGTGTCCAGACCCTGGGCCGAGCCCAGGAGTGATGTCCAGACCCTGGGCCGACCCAGTGAGTGCTGTCCAGACCCTGGGCCGAGACCAGGAGTGCTGTCCAGACCCTGGGCCGAGCCAGTGCGTGGTGTCCAGACCCTGGGCCGAGCCAAGGAGTGCTGTCCAGACCCTGGGCCGAGCCAGGGAGTGGTGTCCAGACCCTGGGCCGAGCCAGGGAGTGGTGTCCAGACCCTGGGCCGAGCCAGGGAGTGGTGTCCAGACCCTGGGCCGAGCCAAGGAGTGGTGTCCAGACCCTGGGCCGAGCCAAGGAGTGATGTCCAGACCCTGGGCCGAGCCCAGGAGTGATGTCCAGGCCCTGGGCCGAGCCAGGGAGTGGTGTCCAGACCCTGGGCCGAGCCAAGGAGTGATGTCCAGACCCTGGGCCGAGCCAAAGAGTGATGTCCAGGCCCTGGGCCGAGCCAGGGAGTGGTGTCCAGACCCTGGGCCGAGCCAAGGAGTGATGTCCAGGCCCTGGGCCGAGCCCAGGAGTGATGTCCAGACCCTGGGCCGAGCCAGGGAGTGGTGTCCAGACCCTGGGCCGAGCCCAGGAGTGATGTCCAGGCCCTGGGCCGAGCCAGGGAGTGGTGTCCAGACCCTGGGCCGAGCCAAGGAGTGATGTCCAGACCCTGGGCCGAGCCAAGGAGTGATGTCCAGGCCCTGGGCCGAGCCAGGGAGTGGTGTCCAGACCCTGGGCCGAGCCAAGGAGTGATGTCCAGGCCCTGGGCCGAGCCCAGGAGTGATGTCCAGACCCTGGGCCGAGCCAGGGAGTGATGTCCAG
The DNA here is from genome assembly GCA_963210315.1 of Rhynchopus euleeides. NCBI lineage: Eukaryota > Euglenozoa > Diplonemea > Diplonemida > Diplonemidae > Rhynchopus > Rhynchopus euleeides. The sequence goes on from OY723274.1 coordinate 1,741,380, forward strand.
ACCCTGGGCCGAGCCCAGGAGTGGTGTCCAGACCCTGGGCCGAGCCCAGGAGCGGTGTCCAGACCCTGGGCCGAGCCAGGGAGTGGTGTCCAGACCCTGGGCCGAGCCAAGGAGTGATGTCCAGACCCTGGGCCGAGCCAAGGAGTGATGTCCAGGCCCTGGGCCGAGCCAGGGAGTGGTGTCCAGACCCTGGGCCGAGCCAAGGAGTGATGTCCAGGCCCTGGGCCGAGCCCAGGAGTGATGTCCAGACCCTGGGCCGAGCCAGGGAGTGATGTCCAGACCCTGGGCCGAGCCCAGGAGTGATGTCCAGGCCCTGGGCTGAGCCAGGGAGTGGTGTCCAGACCCTGGGCCGAGCACAGGAGTGATGTCCAGACCCTGGGCCGAGTCAGTGAGTGCTGTCCAGACCCTGGGCCGAGCCAAGGAGTGATGTCCAGACCCTGGGCCGAGCCAGGGAGTGGTGTCCAGACCCTGGGCCGAGCCAAGGAGTGGTGTCCAGACCCTGGGCCGAGCCCAGGAGTGATGTCCAGGCCCTGGGCCGAGCCAGGGAGTGCTGTCCAGACCCTGGGCGGAGCCAGTGAGTGCTGTCCAGACCCTGGGCCGAGCCAGGGAGTGATGTCCAGGCCCTGGGCCGAGCCAGGGAGTGGTGTCCAGACCCTGGGCGGAGCCAGTGAGTGCTGTCCAGACCCTGGGCCGAGCCAGGGAGTGATGTCCAGACCCTGGGCCGAGCCAAGGAGTGATGTCCAGACCCTGGGCCGAGCCCAGGAGTGATGTCCAGGCCCTGGGCCGAGCCAGGGAGTGGTGTCCAGACCCTGGGCCGAGCCAAGGAGTGATGTCCAGACCCTGGGCCGAGCCCAGGAGTGATGTCCAGGCCCTGGGCCGAGCCAGGGAGTGGTGTCCAGACCCTGGGCCGAGCCAAGGAGTGATGTCCAGACCCTGGGCCGAGCCAAGGAGTGATGTCCAGGCCCTGGGCCGAGCCAGGGAGTGGTGTCCAGACCCTGGGCCGAGCCAAGGAGTGATGTCCAGGCCCTGGGCCGAGCCCAGGAGTGATGTCCAGACCCTGGGCCGAGCCAGGGAGTGGTGTCCAGACCCTGGGCCGAGCCCAGGAGTGATGTCCAGACCCTGGGCCGAGCCCAGGAGTGCTGTCCAGACCCTGGGCCGAGCCAGGGAGTGGTGTCCAGACCCTGGGCCGAGCCCAGGAGTGGTGTCCAGACCCTGGGCCGAGCCAAGGAGTGATGTCCAGGCCCTGGGCCGAGCCAGGGAGTGGTGTCCAGACCCTGGGCCGAGCCCAGGAGTGATGTCCAGACCCTGGGCCGACCCAGTGAGTGCTGTCCAGACCCTGGGCCGAGACCAGGAGTGCTGTCCAGACCCTGGGCCGAGCCAGTGCGTGGTGTCCAGACCCTGGGCCGAGCCAAGGAGTGCTGTCCAGACCCTGGGCCGAGCCAGGGAGTGGTGTCCAGACCCTGGGCCGAGCCAGGGAGTGGTGTCCAGACCCTGGGCCGAGCCAGGGAGTGGTGTCCAGACCCTGGGCCGAGCCAAGGAGTGGTGTCCAGACCCTGGGCCGAGCCAAGGAGTGATGTCCAGACCCTGGGCCGAGCCCAGGAGTGATGTCCAGGCCCTGGGCCGAGCCAGGGAGTGGTGTCCAGACCCTGGGCCGAGCCAAGGAGTGATGTCCAGACCCTGGGCCGAGCCAAAGAGTGATGTCCAGGCCCTGGGCCGAGCCAGGGAGTGGTGTCCAGACCCTGGGCCGAGCCAAGGAGTGATGTCCAGGCCCTGGGCCGAGCCCAGGAGTGATGTCCAGACCCTGGGCCGAGCCAGGGAGTGGTGTCCAGACCCTGGGCCGAGCCCAGGAGTGATGTCCAGGCCCTGGGCCGAGCCAGGGAGTGGTGTCCAGACCCTGGGCCTAGCCAAGGAGTGATGTCCAGACCCTGGGCCGAGCCAAGGAGTGATGTCCAGGCCCTGGGCCGAGCCAGGGAGTGGTGTCCAGACCCTGGGCCGAGCCAAGGAGTGATGTCCAGGCCCTGGGCCGAGCCCAGGAGTGATGTCCAGACCCTGGGCCGAGCCAGGGAGTGATGTCCAGACCCTGGGCCGAGCCCAGGAGTGGTGTCCAGACCCTGGGCCGAGCCCAGGAGCGGTGTCCAGACCCTGGGCCGAGCCAGGGAGTGGTGTCCAGACCCTGGGCCGAGCCAAGGAGTGATGTCCAGACCCTGGGCCGAGCCCAGGAGTGATGTCCAGGCCCTGGGCCGAGCCAGGGAGTGGTGTCCAGACCCTGGGCCGAGCCCAGGAGTGATGTCCAGACCCTGGGCCGAGCCAAGGAGTGATGTCCAGACCCTGGGCCGAGCCCAGGAGTGATGTCCAGGCCCTGGGCCGAGCCAGGGAGTGGTGTCCAGACCCTGGGCCGAGCCCAGGAGTGATGTCCAGACCCTGGGCCGAGCCAAGGAGTGATGTCCAGACCCTGGGCCGAGCCAGGGAGTGATGTCCAGGCCCTGGGCCGAGCCAGGGAGTGGTGTCCAGACCCTGGGCCGAGCCCAGGAGTGGTGTCCAGACCCTGGGCCGAGCCAAGGAGTGATGTCCAGACCCTGGGCCGAGCCCAGGAGTGATGTCCAGGCCCTGGGCCGAGCCAGGGAGTGGTGTCCAGACCCTGGGCCGAGCCCAGGAGTGCTGTCCAGACCCTGGGCCGAGCCAGTGAGTGCTGTCCAGACCCTGGGCCGAGCCAGGGAGTGGTGTCCAGACCCTGGGCCGAGCCCAGGAGTGGTGTCCAGACCCTCGGCCGAGCCCAGGAGTTGTGTCCAGACCCTGGGCCGAGACAAGGAGTGATGTCCAGACCCTGGGCCGAGCCCAGGAGTGATGTCCAGACCCTGGGCCGAGCCAAGGAGTGATGTCCAGACCCTGGGCCGAGCCCAGGAGTGATGTCCAGGCCCTGGGCCGAGCCAGGGAGTGATGTCCAGGCCCTGGGCCGAGCCAGGCAGTGGTGTCCAGACCCTGGGCCGAGCCCAGGAGTGGTGTCCAGGCCCTGGGCCGAGCCAAGGAGTGATGTCCAGGCCCTGGGCCGAGCCAGGGAGTGGTGTCCAGACCCTGGGCCGAGCCCAGGAGTGATGTCCAGACCCTGGGCCGAGCCCAGGAGTGCTGTCCAGACCCTGGGCCGAGCCAGTGAGTGCTGTCCAGACCCTGGGCCGAGCCAGGGAGTGGTGTCCAGACCCTGGGCCGAGCCCAGGAGTGGTGTCCAGACCCTGGGCCGAGCCAAGGAGTGATGTCCAGGCCCTGGGCCGAGCCAGGGAGTGGTGTCCAGACCCTGGGCCGAGCCCAGGAGTGATGTCCAGACCCTGGGCCGAGCCCAGGAGTGCTGTCCAGACCCTGGGCCGAGCCCAGGAGTGGTGTCCAGACCCTGGGCCGAGCCAAGGAGTGCTGTCCAGACCCTGGGCCGAGCCAGGGAGTGGTGTCCAGACCCTGGGCCGAGCCAGGGAGTGGTGTCCAGACCCTGGGCCGAGCCAGGGAGTGGTGTCCAGACCCTGGGCCGAGCCAAGGAGTGGTGTCCAGACCCTGGGCCGAGCCCAGGAGTGCTGTCCAGACCCTGGGCCGAGCCAGGGAGTGGTGTCCAGACCCTGGGCCGAGCCAAGGAGTGATGTCCAGGCCCTGGGCCGAGCCAGGGAGTGGTGTCCAGACCCTGGGCCGAGCCCAGGAGTGGTGTCCAGACCCTGGGCCGAGCCAAGGAGTGATGTCCAGGCCCTGGGCCGAGCCAGGGAGTGGTGTCCAGACCCTGGGCCGAGCCCAGGAGTGCTGTCCAGACCCTGGGCCGAGCCAGTGAGTGCTGTCCAGACCCTGGGCCGAGCCAGGGAGTGGTGTCCAGACCCTCGGCCGAGCCCAGGAGTTGTGTCCAGACCCTGGGCCGAGCCAAGGAGTGATGTCCAGACCCTGGGCCGAGCCCAGGAGTGATGTCCAGGCCCTGGGCCGAGCCAGGGAGTGATGTCCAGGCCCTGGGCCGAGCCAGGCAGTGGTGTCCAGACCCTGGGCCGAGCCAAGGAGTGGTGTCCAGACCCTGGGCCGAGCCCAGGAGTGCTGTCCAGACCCTGGGCCGAGCCAGGGAGTGGTGTCCAGACCCTGGGCCGAGCCAAGGAGTGATGTCCAGGCCCTGGGCCGAGCCAGGGAGTGGTGTCCAGACCCTGGGCCGAGCCCAGGAGTGGTGTCCAGACCCTGGGCCGAGCCAAGGAGTGATGTCCAGGCCCTGGGCCGAGCCAGGGAGTGGTGTCCAGACCCTGGGCCGAGCCCAGGAGTGCTGTCCAGACCCTGGGCCGAGCCAGTGAGTGCTGTCCAGACCCTGGGCCGAGCCAGGGAGTGGTGTCCAGACCCTCGGCCGAGCCCAGGAGTTGTGTCCAGACCCTGGGCCGAGCCAAGGAGTGATGTCCAGACCCTGGGCCGAGCCCAGGAGTGATGTCCAGGCCCTGGGCCGAGCCAGGGAGTGATGTCCAGGCCCTGGGCCGAGCCAGGCAGTGGTGTCCAGACCCTGGGCCGAGCCCAGGAGTGATGTCCAGACCCTGGGCCGAGCCCAGGAGTGATGTCCAGGCCCTGGGCCGAGCCAGGGAGTGGTGTCCAGACCCTGGGCCGAGCCCAGGAGTGATGTCCAGACCCTGGGCCGAGCCCAGGAGTGCTGTCCAGACCCTGGGCCGAGCCAGTGAGTGCTGTCCAGACCCTGGGCCGAGCCAGGGAGTGGTGTCCAGACCCTGGGCCGAGCCCAGGAGTGGTGTCCAGACCCTGGGCCGAGCCAAGGAGTGATGTCCAGACCCTGGGCCGAGCCCAGGAGTGATGTCCAGGCCCTGGGCCGAGCCAGGGAGTGGTGTCCAGACCCTGGGCCGAGCCCAGGAGTGATGTCCAGACCCTGGGCCGAGCCCAGGAGTGCTGTCCAGACCCTGGGCCGAGCCAGTGAGTGCTGTCCAGACCCTGGGCCGAACCAGGGAGTGGTGTCCAGACCCTGGGCCGAGCCCAGGAGTGGTGTCCAGACCCTGGGCCGAGCCAAGGAGTGATGTCCAGGCCCTGGGCCGAGCCAGGGAGTGGTGTCCAGACCCTGGGCCGAGCCCAGGAGTGATGTCCAGACCCTGGGCCGAGCCCAGGAGTGCTGTCCAGACCCTGGGCCGAGCCCAGGAGTGCTGTCCAGACCCTGGGCCGAGCCAGTGAGTGCTGTCCAGACCCTGGGCCGAGCCAGGGAGTGGTGTCCAGACCCTGGGCCGAGCCCAGGAGTGGTGTCCAGGCCCTGGGCCGAGCCAAGGAGTGATGTCCAGACCCTGGGCCGAGCCCAGGAGTGATGTCCAGGCCCTGGGCCGAGCCAGGGAGTGGTGTCCAGACCCTGGGCCGAGCCCAGGAGTGATGTCCAGACCCTGGACCGAGCCAGTGAGTGCTGTCCAGACCCTGGGCCGAGCCAGGGAGTGGTGTCCAGACCCTGGGCCGAGCCAAGGAGTGCTGTCCAGACCCTGGGCCGAGCCAGGGAGTGGTGTCCAGACCCTGGGCCGAGCCAGGGAGTGGTGTCCAGACCCTGGGCCGAGCCAAGGAGTGGTGTCCAGACCCTGGGCCGAGCCCAGGAGTGATGTCCAGACCCTGGGCCGAGCCAGGGAGTGGTGTCCAGACCCTGGGCCGAGCCAAGGAGTGGTGTCCAGACCCTGGGCCGAGCCCAGGAGTGCTGTCCAGACCCTGGGCCGAGCCAGTGAGTGCTGTCCAGACCCTGGGCTGATCCAGGGAGTGGTGTCCAGACCCTGGGCCGAGCCCAGGAGTGGTGTCCAGACCCTCGGCCGAGCCAAGGAGTGATGTCCAGGCCCTGGGCCGAGCCAGGGAGTGATGTCCAGACCCTGGGCCGAGCCCAGGAGTGCTGTCCAGACCCTGGGCCGAGCCAGTGAGTGCTGTCCAGACCCTGGGCCGAGCCAGGGAGTGGTGTCCAGACCCTGGGCCGAGCCCAGGAGTGGTGTCCAGACCCTCGGCCGAGCCCAGGAGTGGTGTCCAGACCCTGGGCCGAGCCAGTGAGTGCTGTCCAGACCCTGGGCCGAGCCAGGGAGTGGTGTCCAGACCCTGGGCCGAGCCAAGGAGTGCTGTGCAGACCCTGGGCCGAGCCAGGGAGTGGTGTCCAGACCCTCGGCCGAGCCAAGGAGTGATGTCCAGGCCCTGGGCCGAGCCAGGGAGTGGTGTCCAGACCCTGGGCCGAGCCCAGGAGTGATGTCCAGACCCTGGGCCGAGCCCAGGAGTGCTGTCCAGACCCTGGGCCGAGCCAGTGAGTGCTGTCCAGACCCTGGGCCGAGCCAGGGAGTGGTGTCCAGACCCTGGGCCGAGCCCAGGAGTGGTGTCCAGACCCTCGGCCGAGCCCAGGAGTGGTGTCCAGACCCTGGGCCGAGCCAAGGAGTGATGTCCAGACCCTGGGCCGAGCCCAGGAGTGATGTCCAGACCCTGGGCCGAGCCAAGGAGTGATGTCCAGACCCTGGGCCGAGCCCAGGAGTGATGTCCAGGCCCTGGGCCGAGCCAGGGAGTGATGTCCAGGCCCTGGGCCGAGCCAGGGAGTGGTGTCCAGACCCTGGGCCGAGCCCAGGAGTGATGTCCAGACCCTGGGCCGAGCCCAGGAGTGCTGTCCAGACCCTGGGCCGAGCCAGTGAGTGCTGTCCAGACCCTGGGCCGAGCCAGGGAGTGGTGTCCAGACCCTGGGCCGAGCCCAGGAGTGGTGTCCAGGCCCTGGGCCGAGCCAAGGAGTGATGTCCAGACCCTGGGCCGAGCCCAGGAGTGATGTCCAGGCCCTGGGCCGAGCCAGGGAGTGGTGTCCAGACCCTGGGCCGAGCCCAGGAGTGATGTCCAGACCCTGGGCCGAGCCCAGGAGTGCTGTCCAGACCCTGGGCCGAGCCAGTGAGTGCTGTCCAGACCCTGGGCCGAGCCAGGGAGTGGTGTCCAGACCCTGGGCCGAGCCCAGGAGTGGTGTCCAGGCCCTGGGCCGAGCCAAGGAGTGATGTCCAGACCCTGGGCCGAGCCCAGGAGTGATGTCCAGGCCCTGGGCCGAGCCAGGGAGTGGTGTCCAGACCCTGGGCCGAGCCCAGGAGTGATGTCCAGACCCTGGGCCGAGCCCAGGAGTGCTGTCCAGACCCTGGGCCGAGCCAGTGAGTGCTGTCCAGACCCTGGGCCGAGCCAGGGAGTGGTGTCCAGACCCTGGGCCTAGCCCAGGAGTGGTGTCCAGACCCTGGGCCGAGCCAAGGAGTGATGTCCAGGCCCTGGGCCGAGCCAGGGAGTGGTGTCCAGACCCTGGGCCGAGCCAAGGAGTGCTGTCCAGACCCTGGGCCGAGCCAGGGAGTGGTGTCCAGACCCTGGGCCGAGCCCAGGAGTGGTGTCCAGGCCCTGGGCCGAGCCAAGGAGTGATGTCCAGACCCTGGGCCGAGCCCAGGAGTGATGTCCAGGCCCTGGGCCGAGCCAGGGAGTGGTGTCCAGACCCTGGGCCGAGCCCAGGAGTGATGTCCAGACCCTGGGCCGAGCCCAGGAGTGCTGTCCAGACCCTGGGCCGAGCCAGTGAGTGCTGTCCAGACCCTGGGCCGAGCCAGGGAGTGGTGTCCAGACCCTGGGCCGAGCCCAGGAGTGGTGTCCAGGCCCTGGGCCGAGCCAAGGAGTGATGTCCAGACCCTGGGCCGAGCCCAGGAGTGATGTCCAGGCCCTGGGCCGAGCCAGGGAGTGGTGTCCAGACCCTGGGCCGAGCCCAGGAGTGATGTCCAGACCCTGGGCCGAGCCCAGGAGTGCTGTCCAGACCCTGGGCCGAGCCAGTGAGTGCTGTCCAGACCCTGGGCCGAGCCAGGGAGTGGTGTCCAGACCCTGGGCCTAGCCCAGGAGTGGTGTCCAGACCCTGGGCCGAGCCAAGGAGTGATGTCCAGGCCCTGGGCCGAGCCAGGGAGTGGTGTCCAGACCCTGGGCCGAGCCAAGGAGTGCTGTCCAGACCCTGGGCCGAGCCAGGGAGTGGTGTCCAGACCCTGGGCCGAGCCAGGGAGTGGTGTCCAGACCCTGGGCCGAGCCAGGGAGTGGTGTCCAGACCCTGGGCCGAGCCAAGGAGTGGTGTCCAGACCCTGGGCCGAGCCCAGGAGTGATGTCCAGACCCTGGGCCGAGCCAGGGAGTGGTGTCCAGACCCTGGGCCGAGCCAAGGAGTGGTGTCCAGACCCTGGGCCGAGCCCAGGAGTGCTGTCCAGACCCTGGGCCGAGCCAGTGAGTGTTGTCCAGACCCTGGGCTGAGCCGGGGAGTGGTGTCCAGACCCTGGGCCGAGCCCAGGAGTGGTGTCCAGACCCTCGGCCGAGCCAAGGAGTGATGTCCAGGCCCTGGGCCGAGCCAGGGAGTGGTGTCCAGACCCTGGGCCGAGCCCAGGAGTGATGTCCAGACCCTGGGCCGAGCCCAGGAGTGCTGTCCAGACCCTGGGCCGAGCCAGTGAGTGCTGTCCAGACCCTGGGCCGAGCCAGGGAGTGGTGTCCAGACCCTGGGCCGAGCCCAGGAGTGGTGTCCAGACCCTCGGCCGAGCCCAGGAGTGGTGTCCAGACCCTGGGCCGAGCCAAGGAGTGATGTCCAGACCCTGGGCCGAGCCCAGGAGTGATGTCCAGGCCCTGGGCCGAGCCAGGGAGTGATGTCCAGGCCCTGGGCCGAGCCAGGGAGTGGTGTCCAGACCCTGGGCCGAGCCCAGGAGTGATGTCCAGACCCTGGGCCGAGCCCAGGAGTGCTGTCCAGACCCTGGGCCGAGCCAGTGAGTGCTGTCCAGACCCTGGGCCGAGCCCAGGAGTGGTGTCCAGGCCCTGGGCCGAGCCAAGGAGTGATGTCCAGACCCTGGGCCGAGCCCAGGAGTGATGTCCAGGCCCTGGGCCGAGCCAGGGAGTGGTGTCCAGACCCTGGGCCGAGCCCAGGAGTGGTGTCCAGGCCCTGGGCCGAGCCAAGGAGTGATGTCCAGACCCTGGGCCGAGCCCAGGAGTGATGTCCAGGCCCTGGGCCGAGCCAGGGAGTGGTGTCCAGACCCTGGGCCGAGCCCAGGAGTGATGTCCAGACCCTGGGCCGAGCCCAGGAGTGCTGTCCAGACCCTGGGCCGAGCCAGTGAGTGCTGTCCAGACCCTGGGCCGAGCCAGGGAGTGGTGTCCAGACCCTGGGCCGAGCCCAGGAGTGGTGTCCAGGCCCTGGGCCGAGCCAAGGAGTGATGTCCAGACCCTGGGCCGAGCCCAGGAGTGATGTCCAGGCCCTGGGCCGAGCCAGGGAGTGGTGTCCAGACCCTGGGCCGAGCCCAGGAGTGATGTCCAGACCCTGGGCCGAGCCCAGGAGTGCTGTCCAGACCCTGGGCCGAGCCAGTGAGTGCTGTCCAGACCCTGGGCCGAGCCAGGGAGTGGTGTCCAGACCCTGGGCCTAGCCCAGGAGTGGTGTCCAGACCCTGGGCCGAGCCAAGGAGTGATGTCCAGGCCCTGGGCCGAGCCAGGGAGTGGTGTCCAGACCCTGGGCCGAGCCAAGGAGTGCTGTCCAGACCCTGGGCCGAGCCAGGGAGTGGTGTCCAGACCCTGGGCCGAGCCAGGGAGTGGTGTCCAGACCCTGGGCCGAGCCCAGGAGTGATGTCCAGACCCTGGGCCGAGCCAGGGAGTGGTGTCCAGACCCTTGGCCGAGCCAAGGAGTGCTGTCCAGACCCTGGGCCGAGCCAGGGAGTGGTGTCCAGACCCTCGGCCGAGCCAAGGAGTGATGTCCAGGCCCTGGGCCGAGCCAGGGAGTGGTGTCCAGACCCTGGGCCGAGCCCAGGAGTGATGTCCAGACCCTGGGCCGAGCCCAGGAGTGCTGTCCAGACCCTGGGCCGAGCCAGTGAGTGCTGTCCAGACCCTGGGCCGAGCCAGGGAGTGGTGTCCAGACCCTGGGCCGAGCCCAGGAGTGGTGTCCAGACCCTCGGCCGAGCCCAGGAGTGGTGTCCAGACCCTGGGCCGAGCCAAGGAGTGATGTCCAGACCCTGGGCCGAGCCCAGGAGTGATGTCCAGACCCTGGGCCGAGCCAAGGAGTGATGTCCAGACCCTGGGCCGAGCCCAGGAGTGATGTCCAGGCCCTGGGCCGAGCCAGGGAGTGATGTCCAGGCCCTGGGCCGAGCCAGGGAGTGGTGTCCAGGCCCTGGGCCGAGCCAAGGAGTGATGTCCAGACCCTGGGCCGAGCCCAGGAGTGATGTCCAGGCCCTGGGCCGAGCCAGGGAGTGGTGTCCAGACCCTGGGCCGAGCCCAGGAGTGGTGTCCAGGCCCTGGGCCGAGCCAAGGAGTGATGTCCAGACCCTGGGCCGAGCCCAGGAGTGATGTCCAGGCCCTGGGCCGAGCCAGGGAGTGGTGTCCAGACCCTGGGCCGAGCCCAGGAGTGATGTCCAGACCCTGGGCCGAGCCCAGGAGTGCTGTCCAGACCCTGGGCCGAGCCAGTGAGTGCTGTCCAGACCCTGGGCCGAGCCAGGGAGTGGTGTCCAGACCCTGGGCCGAGCCCAGGAGTGGTGTCCAGACCCTGGGCCGAGCCAAGGAGTGATGTCCAGGCCCTGGGCCGAGCCAGGGAGTGGTGTCCAGACCCTGGGCCGAGCCCAGGAGTGATGTCCAGACCCTGGGCCGAGCCCAGGAGTGCTGTCCAGACCCTGGGCCGAGCCCAGGAGTGCTGTCCAGACCCTGGGCCGAGCCAGGGAGTGGTGTCCAGACCCTGGGCCGAGCCCAGGAGTGATGTCCAGACCCTGGGCCGAGCCCAGGAGTGCTGTCCAGACCCTGGGCCGAGCCAGGGAGTGGTGTCCAGACCCTGGGCCGAGCCCAGGAGTGATGTCCAGACCCTGGGCCGAGCCCAGGAGTGATGTCCAGGCCCTGGGCCGAGCCAGGGAGTGGTGTCCAGACCCTGGGCCGAGCCCAGGAGTGATGTCCAGACCCTGGGCCGAGCCCAGGAGTGCTGTCCAGACCCTGGGCCGAGCCAGTGAGTGCTGTCCAGACCCTGGGCCGAGCCAGGGAGTGGTGTCCAGACCCTGGGCCGAGCCAAGGAGTGCTGTCCAGACCCTGGGCCGAGCCAGGGAGTGGTGTCCAGACCCTGGGCCGAGCCAGGGAGTGGTGTCCAGACCCTGGGCCGAGCCAGGGAGTGGTGTCCAGACCCTGGGCCGAGCCAAGGAGTGGTGTCCAGACCCTGGGCCGAGCCCAGGAGTGATGTCCAGACCCTGGGCCGAGCCAGGGAGTGGTGTCCAGTCCCTGGGCCGAGCCAAGGAGTGGTGTCCAGACCCTGGGCCGAGCCCAGGAGTGCTGTCCAGACCCTGGGCCGAGCCAGTGAGTGCTGTCCAGACCCTGGGCTGAGCCGGGGAGTGGTGTCCAGACCCTGGGCCGAGCCCAGGAGTGGTGTCCAGACCCTCGGCCGAGCCAAGGAGTGATGTCCAGGCCCTGGGCCGAGCCAGGGAGTGGTGTCCAGACCCTGGGCCGAGCCCAGGAGTGATGTCCAGACCCTGGGCCGAGCCCAGGAGTGCTGTCCAGACCCTGGGCGGAGCCAGTGAGTGCTGTCCAGACCCTGGGCCGAGCCAGGGAGTGGTGTCCAGACCCTGGGCCGAGCCCAGGAGTGGTGTCCAGACCCTCGGCCGAGCCCAGGAGTGGTGTCCAGACCCTGGGCCGAGCCAAGGAGTGATGTCCAGACCCTGGGCCGAGCCCAGGAGTGATGTCCAGACCCTGGGCCGAGCCAAGGAGTGATGTCCAGACCCTGGGCCGAGCCCAGGAGTGATGTCCAGGCCCTGGGCCGAGCCAGGGAGTGATGTCCAGGCCCTGGGCCGAGCCAGGGAGTGGTGTCCAGACCCTGGGCCGAGCCCAGGAGTGATGTCCAGACCCTGGGCCGAGCCCAGGAGTGCTGTCCAGACCCTGGGCCGAGCCAGGGAGTGGTGTCCAGACCCTGGGCCGAGCCCAGGAGTGGTGTCCAGGCCCTGGGCCGAGCCAAGGAGTGATGTCCAGACCCTGGGCCGAGCCCAGGAGTGATGTCCAGGCCCTGGGCCGAGCCAGGGAGTGGTGTCCAGACCCTGGGCCGAGCCCAGGAGTGATGTCCAGACCCTGGGCCGAGCCCAGGAGTGCTGTCCAGACCCTGGGCCGAGCCAGTGAGTGCTGTCCAGACCCTGGGCCGAGCCAGGGAGTGGTGTCCAGACCCTGGGCCGAGCCCAGGAGTGGTGTCCAGACCCTGGGCCGAGCCAAGGAGTGATGTCCAGGCCCTGGGCCGAGCCAGGGAGTGGTGTCCAGACCCTGGGCCGAGCCCAGGAGTGATGTCCAAACCCTGGGCCGAGCCCAGGAGTGATGTCCAGACCCTGGGCCGAGCCCAGGAGTGCTGTCCAGACCCTGGGCCGAGCCAGTGAGTGCTGTCCAGACCCTGGGCCGAGCCAGGGAGTGGTGTCCAGACCCTGGGCCGAGCCCAGGAGTGGTGTCCAGACCCTGGGCCGAGCCAAGGAGTGATGTCCAGGCCCTGGGCCGAGCCAGGGAGTGGTGTCCAGACCCTGGGCCGAGCCCAGGAGTGATGTCCAGACCCTGGGCCGAGCCCAGGAGTGCTGTCCAGACCCTGGGCCGAGCCAGTGAGTGCTGTCCAGACCCTGGGCCGAGCCAGGGAGTGGTGTCCAGACCCTGGGCCTAGCCCAGGAGTGGTGTCCAGACCCTGGGCCGAGCCAAGGAGTGATGTCCAGGCCCTGGGCCGAGCCAGGGAGTGGTGTCCAGACCCTGGGCCGAGCCAAGGAGTGCTGTCCAGACCCTGGGCCGAGCCAGGGAGTGGTGTCCAGACCCTGGGCCGAGCCAGGGAGTGGTGTCCAGACCCTGGGCCGAGCCAGGGAGTGGTGTCCAGACCCTGGGCCGAGCCAAGGAGTGGTGTCCAGACCCTGGGCCGAGCCCAGGAGTGATGTCCAGACCCTGGGCCGAGCCAGGGAGTGGTGTCCAGACCCTGGGCCGAGCCAAGGAGTGGTGTCCAGACCCTGGGCCGAGCCCAGGAGTGCTGTCCAGACCCTGGGCCGAGCCAGTGAGTGTTGTCCAGACCCTGGGCTGAGCCGGGGAGTGGTGTCCAGACCCTGGGCCGAGCCCAGGAGTGGTGTCCAGACCCTCGGCCGAGCCAAGGAGTGATGTCCAGGCCCTGGGCCGAGCCAGGGAGTGGTGTCCAGACCCTGGGCCGAGCCCAGGAGTGATGTCCAGACCCTGGGCCGAGCCCAGGAGTGCTGTCCAGACCCTGGGCCGAGCCAGTGAGTGCTGTCCAGACCCTGGGCCGAGCCAGGGAGTGGTGTCCAGACCCTGGGCCGAGCCCAGGAGTGGTGTCCAGACCCTCGGCCGAGCCCAGGAGTGGTGTCCAGACCCTGGGCCGAGCCAAGGAGTGATGTCCAGACCCTGGGCCGAGCCCAGGAGTGATGTCCAGACCCTGGGCCGAGCCAAGGAGTGATGTCCAGACCCTGGGCCGAGCCCAGGAGTGATGTCCAGGCCCTGGGCCGAGCCAGGGAGTGATGTCCAGGCCCTGGGCCGAGCCAGGGAGTGGTGTCCAGACCCTGGGCCGAGCCCAGGAGTGATGTCCAGACCCTGGGCCGAGCCCAGGAGTGCTGTCCAGACCCTGGGCCGAGCCAGTGAGTGCTGTCCAGACCCTGGGCCGAGCCCAGGAGTGGTGTCCAGGCCCTGGGCCGAGCCAAGGAGTGATGTCCAGACCCTGGGCCGAGCCCAGGAGTGATGTCCAGGCCCTGGGCCGAGCCAGGGAGTGGTGTCCAGACCCTGGGCCGAGCCCAGGAGTGGTGTCCAGGCCCTGGGCCGAGCCAAGGAGTGATGTCCAGACCCTGGGCCGAGCCCAGGAGTGATGTCCAGGCCCTGGGCCGAGCCAGGGAGTGGTGTCCAGACCCTGGGCCGAGCCCAGGAGTGATGTCCAGACCCTGGGCCGAGCCCAGGAGTGCTGTCCAGACCCTGGGCCGAGCCAGTGAGTGCTGTCCAGACCCTGGGCCGAGCCAGGGAGTGGTGTCCAGACCCTGGGCCGAGCCCAGGAGTGGTGTCCAGACCCTGGGCCGAGCCAAGGAGTGATGTCCAGGCCCTGGGCCGAGCCAGGGAGTGGTGTCCAGACCCTGGGCCGAGCCCAGGAGTGATGTCCAGACCCTGGGCCGAGCCCAGGAGTGCTGTCCAGACCCTGGGCCGAGCCCAGGAGTGCTGTCCAGACCCTGGGCCGAGCCAGTGAGTGCTGTCCAGACCCTGGGCCGAGCCCAGGAGTGCTGTCCAGACCCTGGGCCGAGCCAGGGAGTGGTGTCCAGACCCTGGGCCGAGCCCAGGAGTGATGTCCAGACCCTGGGCCGAGCCCAGGAGTGCTGTCCAGACCCTGGGCCGAGCCAGGGAGTGGTGTCCAGACCCTGGGCCGAGCCCAGGAGTGATGTCCAGGCCCTGGGCCGAGCCAGGGAGTGGTGTCCAGACCCTGGGCCGAGCCCAGGAGTGATGTCCAGACCCTGGGCCGAGCCAGTGAGTGCTGTCCAGACCCTGGGCCGAGCCAGGGAGTGGTGTCCAGACCCTGGGCCGAGCCAAGGAGTGCTGTCCAGACCCTGGGCCGAGCCAGGGAGTGGTGTCCAGACCCTGGGCCGAGCCAGGGAGTGGTGTCCAGACCCTGGGCCGAGCCAGGGAGTGGTGTCCAGACCCTGGGCCGAGCCAAGGAGTGGTGTCCAGACCCTGGGCCGAGCCCAGGAGTGATGTCCAGACCCTGGGCCGAGCCAGGGAGTGGTGTCCAGACCCTGGGCCGAGCCAAGGAGTGGTGTCCAGACCCTGGGCCGAGCCCAGGAGTGCTGTCCAGACCCTGGGCCGAGCCAGTGAGTGCTGTCCAGACCCTGGGCTGAGCCGGGGAGTGGTGTCCAGACCCTGGGCCGAGCCCAGGAGTGGTGTCCAGACCCTCGGCCGAGCCAAGGAGTGATGTCCAGGCCCTGGGCCGAGCCAGGGAGTGGTGTCCAGACCCTGGGCCGAGCCCAGGAGTGATGTCCAGACCCTGGGCCGAGCCCAGGAGTGCTGTCCAGACCCTGGGCGGAGCCAGTGAGTGCTGTCCAGACCCTGGGCCGAGCCAGGGAGTGGTGTCCAGACCCTGGGCCGAGCCCAGGAGTGGTGTCCAGACCCTCGGCCGAGCCCAGGAGTGGTGTCCAGACCCTGGGCCGAGCCAAGGAGTGATGTCCAGACCCTGGGCCGAGCCCAGGAGTGATGTCCAGACCCTGGGCCGAGCCAAGGAGTGATGTCCAGACCCTGGGCCGAGCCCAGGAGTGATGTCCAGGCCCTGGGCCGAGCCAGGGAGTGATGTCCAGGCCCTGGGCCGAGCCAGGGAGTGGTGTCCAGACCCTGGGCCGAGCCCAGGAGTGATGTCCAGACCCTGGGCCGAGCCCAGGAGTGCTGTCCAGACCCTGGGCCGAGCCAGTGAGTGCTGTCCAGACCCTGGGCCGAGCCAGGGAGTGGTGTCCAGACCCTGGGCCGAGCCCAGGAGTGGTGTCCAGGCCCTGGGCCGAGCCAAGGAGTGATGTCCAGACCCTGGGCCGAGCCCAGGAGTGATGTCCAGGCCCTGGGCCGAGCCAGGGAGTGGTGTCCAGACCCTGGGCCGAGCCCAGGAGTGATGTCCAGACCCTGGGCCGAGCCCAGGAGTGCTGTCCAGACCCTGGGCCGAGCCAGTGAGTGCTGTCCAGACCCTGGGCCGAGCCAGGGAGTGGTGTCCAGACCCTGGGCCGAGCCCAGGAGTGGTGTCCAGACCCTGGGCCGAGCCAAGGAGTGATGTCCAGGCCCTGGGCCGAGCCAGGGAGTGGTGTCCAGACCCTGGGCCGAGCCCAGGAGTGATGTCCAGACCCTGGGCCGAGCCCAGGAGTGATGTCCAGACCCTGGGCCGAGCCCAGGAGTGCTGTCCAGACCCTGGGCCGAGCCAGTGAGTGCTGTCCAGACCCTGGGCCGAGCCAGGGAGTGGTGTCCAGACCCTGGGCCGAGCCCAGGAGTGGTGTCCAGACCCTGGGCCGAGCCAAGGAGTGATGTCCAGGCCCTGGGCCGAGCCAGGGAGTGGTGTCCAGACCCTGGGCCGAGCCCAGGAGTGATGTCCAGACCCTGGGCCGAGCCAAGGAGTGATGTCCAGACCCTGGGCCGAGCCCAGGAGTGATGTCCAGGCCCTGGGCCGAGCCAGGGAGTGATGTCCAGGCCCTGGGCCGAGCCAGGGAGTGGTGTCCAGACCCTGGGCCGAGCCCAGGAGTGATGTCCAGACCCTGGGCCGAGCCCAGGAGTGCTGTCCAGACCCTGGGCCGAGCCAGTGAGTGCTGTCCAGACCCTGGGCCGAGCCAGGGAGTGGTGTCCAGACCCTGGGCCGAGCCCAGGAGTGGTGTCCAGGCCCTGGGCCGAGCCAAGGAGTGATGTCCAGACCCTGGGCCGAGCCCAGGAGTGATGTCCCGGCCCTGGGCCGAGCCAGGGAGTGGTGTCCAGACCCTGGGCCGAGCCCAGGAGTGATGTCCAGACCCTGGGCCGAGCCCAGGAGTGCTGTCCAGACCCTGGGCCGAGCCAGTGAGTGCTGTCCAGACCCTGGGCCGAGCCAGGGAGTGGTGTCCAGACCCTGGGCCGAGCCCAGGAGTGGTGTCCAGGCCCTGGGCCGAGCCAAGGAGTGATGTCCAGACCCTGGGCCGAGCCCAGGAGTGATGTCCAGGCCCTGGGCCGAGCCAGGGAGTGGTGTCCAGACCCTGGGCCGAGCCCAGGAGTGATGTCCAGACCCTGGGCCGAGCCCAGGAGTGCTGTCCAGACCCTGGGCCGAGCCAGTGAGTGCTGTCCAGACCCTGGGCCGAGCCAGGGAGTGGTGTCCAGACCCTGGGCCGAGCCCAGGAGTGGTGTCCAGACCCTGGGCCGAGCCAAGGAGTGATGTCCAGGCCCTGGGCCGAGCCAGGGAGTGGTGTCCAGACCCTGGGCCGAGCCCAGGAGTGATGTCCAGACCCTGGGCCGAGCCCAGGAGTGATGTCCAGACCCTGGGCCGAGCCCAGGAGTGCTGTCCAGACCCTGGGCCGAGCCAGTGAGTGCTGTCCAGACCCTGGGCCGAGCCAGGGAGTGGTGTCCAGACCCTGGGCCGAGCCCAGGAGTGGTGTCCAGACCCTGGGCCGAGCCAAGGAGTGATGTCCAGGCCCTGGGCCGAGCCAGGGAGTGGTGTCCAGACCCTGGGCCGAGCCCAGGAGTGATGTCCAGACCCTGGGCCGAGCCAAGGAGTGATGTCCAGACCCTGGG
Source organism: Rhynchopus euleeides (assembly GCA_963210315.1). Taxonomy (NCBI): domain Eukaryota; phylum Euglenozoa; class Diplonemea; order Diplonemida; family Diplonemidae; genus Rhynchopus; species Rhynchopus euleeides. The sequence goes on from OY723274.1 coordinate 1,758,562, forward strand.
CCGAGCCCAGGAGTGATGTCCAGGCCCTGGGCCGAGCCAGGGAGTGATGTCCAGGCCCTGGGCCGAGCCAGGGAGTGGTGTCCAGACCCTGGGCCGAGCCCAGGAGTGATGTCCAGACCCTGGGCCGAGCCCAGGAGTGCTGTCCAGACCCTGGGCCGAGCCAGTGAGTGCTGTCCAGACCCTGGGCCGAGCCAGGGAGTGGTGTCCAGACCCTGGGCCGAGCCCAGGAGTGGTGTCCAGGCCCTGGGCCGAGCCAAGGAGTGATGTCCAGACCCTGGGCCGAGCCCAGGAGTGATGTCCCGGCCCTGGGCCGAGCCAGGGAGTGGTGTCCAGACCCTGGGCCGAGCCCAGGAGTGATGTCCAGACCCTGGGCCGAGCCCAGGAGTGCTGTCCAGACCCTGGGCCGAGCCAGTGAGTGCTGTCCAGACCCTGGGCCGAGCCAGGGAGTGGTGTCCAGACCCTGGGCCGAGCCCAGGAGTGGTGTCCAGGCCCTGGGCCGAGCCAAGGAGTGATGTCCAGACCCTGGGCCGAGCCCAGGAGTGATGTCCAGGCCCTGGGCCGAGCCAGGGAGTGGCGTCCAGACCCTGGGCCGAGCCCAGGAGTGATGTCCAGACCCTGGGCCGAGCCCAGGAGTGCTGTCCAGACCCTGGGCCGAGCCAGTGAGTGCTGTCCAGACCCTGGGCCGAGCCAGGGAGTGGTGTCCAGACCCTGGGCCGAGCCCAGGAGTGGTGTCCAGACCCTGGGCCGAGCCAAGGAGTGATGTCCAGGCCCTGGGCCGAGCCAGGGAGTGGTGTCCAGACCCTGGGCCGAGCCCAGGAGTGATGTCCAGACCCTGGGCCGAGCCCAGGAGTGCTGTCCAGACCCTGGGCCGAGCCAGTGAGTGCTGTCCAGACCCTGGGCCGAGCCAGGGAGTAGTGTCCAGACCCTGGGCCGAGCCCAGGAGTGGTGTCCAGGCCCTGGGCCGAGCCAAGGAGTGATGTCCAGACCCTGGGCCGAGCCCAGGAGTGATGTCCAGGCCCTGGGCCGAGCCAGGGAGTGGTGTCCAGACCCTGGGCCGAGCCAAGGAGTGATGTCCAGACCCTGGGCCGAGCCAAGGAGTGATGTCCAGGCCCTGGGCCGAGCCAGGGAGTGGTGTCCAGACCCTGGGCCGAGCCAAGGAGTGATGTCCAGGCCCTGGGCCGAGCCCAGGAGTGATGTCCAGACCCTGGGCCGAGCCAGGGAGTGGTGTCCAGACCCTGGGCCGAGCCCAGGAGTGATGTCCAGGCCCTGGGCCGAGCCAGGGAGTGGTGTCCAGACCCTGGGCCGAGCCAAGGAGTGATGTCCAGACCCTGGGCCGAGCCAAGGAGTGATGTCCAGGCCCTGGGCCGAGCCAGGGAGTGGTGTCCAGACCCTGGGCCGAGCCAAGGAGTGATGTCCAGGCCCTGGGCCGAGCCCAGGAGTGATGTCCAGACCCTGGGCCGAGCCAGGGAGTGGTGTCCAGACCCTGGGCCGAGCCAAGGAGTGATGTCCAGACCCTGGGCCGAGCCAAGGAGTGATGTCCAGGCCCTGGGCCGAGCCCAGGAGTGGTGTCCAGACCCTGGGCCGAGCCCAGGAGCGGTGTCCAGACCCTGGGCCGAGCCAGGGAGTGGTGTCCAGACCCTGGGCCGAGCCAAGGAGTGATGTCCAGACCCTGGGCCGAGCCCAGGAGTGATGTCCAGGCCCTGGGCCGAGCCAGGGAGTGGTGTCCAGACCCTGGGCCGAGCCCAGGAGTGATGTCCAGACCCTGGGCCGAGCCAAGGAGTGATGTCCAGACCCTGGGCCGAGCCCAGGAGTGATGTCCAGGCCCTGGGCCGAGCCAGGGAGTGGTGTCCAGACCCTGGGCCGAGCCCAGGAGTGATGTCCAGACCCTGGGCCGAGCCAAGGAGTGATGTCCAGACCCTGGGCCGAGCCAGGGAGTGATGTCCAGGCCCTGGGCCGAGCCAGGGAGTGGTGTCCAGACCCTGGGCCGAGCCCAGGAGTGGTGTCCAGACCCTGGGCCGAGCCAAGGAGTGATGTCCAGACCCTGGGCCGAGCCCAGGAGTGATGTCCAGGCCCTGGGCCGAGCCAGGGAGTGGTGTCCAGACCCTGGGCCGAGCCCAGGAGTGCTGTCCAGACCCTGGGCCGAGCCAGTGAGTGCTGTCCAGACCCTGGGCCGAGCCAGGGAGTGGTGTCCAGACCCTGGGCCGAGCCCAGGAGTGGTGTCCAGACCCTCGGCCGAGCCCAGGAGTTGTGTCCAGACCCTGGGCCGAGACAAGGAGTGATGTCCAGACCCTGGGCCGAGCCCAGGAGTGATGTCCAGACCCTGGGCCGAGCCAAGGAGTGATGTCCAGACCCTGGGCCGAGCCCAGGAGTGATGTCCAGGCCCTGGGCCGAGCCAGGGAGTGATGTCCAGGCCCTGGGCCGAGCCAGGCAGTGGTGTCCAGACCCTGGGCCGAGCCCAGGAGTGGTGTCCAGGCCCTGGGCCGAGCCAAGGAGTGATGTCCAGACCCTGGGCCGAGCCCAGGAGTGATGTCCAGGCCCTGGGCCGAGCCAGGGAGTGGTGTCCAGACCCTGGGCCGAGCCCAGGAGTGATGTCCAGACCCTGGGCCGAGCCCAGGAGTGCTGTCCAGACCCTGGGCCGAGCCAGTGAGTGCTGTCCAGACCCTGGGCCGAGCCAGGGAGTGGTGTCCAGACCCTGGGCCGAGCCCAGGAGTGGTGTCCAGACCCTGGGCCGAGCCAAGGAGTGATGTCCAGGCCCTGGGCCGAGCCAGGGAGTGGTGTCCAGACCCTGGGCCGAGCCCAGGAGTGATGTCCAGACCCTGGGCCGAGCCCAGGAGTGCTGTCCAGACCCTGGGCCGAGCCAGTGAGTGGTGTCCAGACCCTGGGCCGAGCCAAGGAGTGCTGTCCAGACCCTGGGCCGAGCCAGGGAGTGGTGTCCAGACCCTGGGCCGAGCCAGGGAGTGGTGTCCAGACCCTGGGCCGAGCCAAGGAGTGGTGTCCAGACCCTGGGCCGAGCCCAGGAGTGCTGTCCAGACCCTGGGCCGAGCCAGGGAGTGGTGTCCAGACCCTGGGCCGAGCCAAGGAGTGATGTCCAGGCCCTGGGCCGAGCCAGGGAGTGGTGTCCAGACCCTGGGCCGAGCCAAGGAGTGATGTCCAGGCCCTGGGCCGAGCCAGGGAGTGGTGTCCAGACCCTGGGCCGAGCCCAGGAGTGCTGTCCAGACCCTGGGCCGAGCCAGTGAGTGCTGTCCAGACCCTGGGCCGAGCCAGGGAGTGGTGTCCAGACCCTGGGCCGAGCCCAGGAGTGGTGTCCAGACCCTCGGCCGAGCCCAGGAGTTGTGTCCAGACCCTGGGCCGAGCCAAGGAGTGATGTCCAGACCCTGGGCCGAGCCCAGGAGTGATGTCCAGGCCCTGGGCCGAGCCAGGGAGTGATGTCCAGGCCCTGGGCCGAGCCAGGCAGTGGTGTCCAGACCCTGGGCCGAGCCCAGGAGTGATGTCCAGACCCTGGGCCGAGCCCAGGAGTGATGTCCAGGCCCTGGGCCGAGCCAGGGAGTGATGTCCAGACCCTGGGCCGAGCCCAGGAGTGCTGTCCAGACCCTGGGCCGAGCCAGTGAGTGCTGTCCAGACCCTGGGCCGAGCCAGGGAGTGGTGTCCAGACCCTGGGCCGAGCCCAGGAGTGGTGTCCAGGCCCTGGGCCGAGCCAAGGAGTGATGTCCAGACCCTGGGCCGAGCCCAGGAGTGATGTCCAGGCCCTGGGCCGAGCCCAGGAGTGATGTCCAGACCCTGGGCCGAGCCCAGGAGTGCTGTCCAGACCCTGGGCCGAGCCAGTGAGTGCTGTCCAGACCCTGGGCCGAGCCAGGGAGTGGTGTCCAGACCCTGGGCCGAGCCCAGGAGTGGTGTCCAGACCCTGGGCCGAGCCAAGGAGTGATGTCCAGGCCCTGGGCCGAGCCAGGGAGTGGTGTCCAGACCCTGGGCCGAGCCCAGGAGTGATGTCCAGACCCTGGGCCGAGCCCAGGAGTGCTGTCCAGACCCTGGGCCGAGCCAGGGAGTGGTGTCCAGACCCTGGGCCGAGCCAAGGAGTGCTGTCCAGACCCTGGGCCGGGCCAGGGAGTGGTGTCCAGACCCTGGGCCGAGCCAGGGAGTGGTGTCCAGACCCTGGGCCGAGCCAAGGAGTGGTGTCCAGACCCTGGGCCGAGCCCAGGAGTGATGTCCAGACCCTGGGCCGAGCCAGGGAGTGGTGTCCAGACCCTGGGCCGAGCCAAGGAGTGGTGTCCAGACCCTGGGCCGAGCCCAGGAGTGCTGTCCAGACCCTGGGCCGAGCCAGTGAGTGCTGTCCAGACCCTGGGCTGAGCCAGGGAGTGGTGTCCAGACCCTGGGCCGAGCCCAGGAGTGGTGTCCAGACCCTCGGCCGAGCCAAGGAGTGATGTCCAGGCCCTGGGCCGAGCCAGGGAGTGGTGTCCAGACCCTGGGCCGAGCCCAGGAGTGATGTCCAGACCCTGGGCCGAGCCCAGGAGTGCTGTCCAGACCCTGGGCCGAGCCAGTGAGTGCTGTCCAGACCCTGGGCCGAGCCAGGGAGTGGTGTCCAGACCCTGGGCCGAGCCCAGGAGTGGTGTCCAGACCCTCGGCCGAGCCCAGGAGTGGTGTCCAGACCCTGGGCCGAGCCAGTGAGTGCTGTCCAGACCCTGGGCCGAGCCAGGGAGTGGTGTCCAGACCCTGGGCCGAGCCAAGGAGTGCTGTCCAGACCCTGGGCCGAGCCAGGGAGTGGTGTCCAGACCCTCGGCCGAGCCAAGGAGTGATGTCCAGGCCCTGGGCCGAGCCAGGGAGTGGTGTCCAGACCCTGGGCCGAGCCCAGGAGTGATGTCCAGACCCTGGGCCGAGCCAGTGAGTGCTGTCCAGACCCTGGGCCGAGCCAGGGAGTGGTGTCCAGACCCTGGGCCGAGCCCAGGAGTGGTGTCCAGACCCTCGGCCGAGCCCAGGAGTGGTGTCCAGACCCTGGGCCGAGCCAAGGAGTGATGTCCAGACCCTGGGCCGAGCCAAGGAGTGATGTCCAGACCCTGGGCCGAGCCCAGGAGTGATGTCCAGGCCCTGGGCCGAGCCAGGGAGTGATGTCCAGGCCCTGGGCCGAGCCAGGGAGTGGTGTCCAGACCCTGGGCCGAGCCCAGGAGTGATGTCCAGACCCTGGGCCGAGCCCAGGAGTGCTGTCCAGACCCTGGGCCGAGCCAGTGAGTGCTGTCCAGACCCTGGGCCGAGCCAGGGAGTGGTGTCCAGACCCTGGGCCGAGCCCAGGAGTGGTGTCCAGGCCCTGGGCCGAGCCAAGGAGTGATGTCCAGACCCTGGGCCGAGCCCAGGAGTGATGTCCAGGCCCTGGGCCGAGCCAGGGAGTGGTGTCCAGACCCTGGGCCGAGCCCAGGAGTGATGTCCAGACCCTGGGCCGAGCCCAGGAGTGCTGTCCAGACCCTGGGCCGAGCCAGTGAGTGCTGTCCAGACCCTGGGCCGAGCCAGGGAGTGGTGTCCAGACCCTGGGCCGAGCCCAGGAGTGGTGTCCAGGCCCTGGGCCGAGCCAAGGAGTGATGTCCAGACCCTGGGCCGAGCCCAGGAGTGATGTCCAGGCCCTGGGCCGAGCCAGGGAGTGGTGTCCAGACCCTGGGCCGAGCCCAGGAGTGATGTCCAGACCCTGGGCCGAGCCCAGGAGTGCTGTCCAGACCCTGGGCCGAGCCAGTGAGTGCTGTCCAGACCCTGGGCCGAGCCAGGGAGTGGTGTCCAGACCCTGGGCCTAGCCCAGGAGTGGTGTCCAGACCCTGGGCCGAGCCAAGGAGTGATGTCCAGGCCCTGGGCCGAGCCAGGGAGTGGTGTCCAGACCCTGGGCCGAGCCAAGGAGTGCTGTCCAGACCCTGGGCCGAGCCAGGGAGTGGTGTCCAGACCCTGGGCCGAGCCAGGGAGTGGTGTCCAGACCCTGGGCCGAGCCAGGGAGTGGTGTCCAGACCCTGGGCCGAGCCCAGGAGTGATGTCCAGACCCTGGGCCGAGCCAGGGAGTGGTGTCCAGACCCTGGGCCGAGCCAAGGAGTGGTGTCCAGACCCTGGGCCGAGCCCAGGAGTGCTGTCCAGACCCTGGGCCGAGCCAGTGAGTGCTGTCCAGACCCTGGGCTGAGCCGGGGAGTGGTGTCCAGACCCTGGGCCGAGCCCAGGAGTGGTGTCCAGACCCTAGGCCGAGCCAAGGAGTGATGTCCAGGCCCTGGGCCGAGCCAGGGAGTGGTGTCCAGACCCTGGGCCGAGCCCAGGAGTGATGTCCAGACCCTGGGCCGAGCCCAGGAGTGCTGTCCAGACCCTGGGCCGAGCCAGTGAGTGCTGTCCAGACCCTGGGCCGAGCCAGGGAGTGGTGTCCAGACCCTGGGCCGAGCCCAGGAGTGGTGTCCAGACCCTCGGCCGAGCCCAGGAGTGGTGTCCAGACCCTGGGCCGAGCCAAGGAGTGATGTCCAGACCCTGGGCCGAGCCCAGGAGTGATGTCCAGACCCTGGGCCGAGCCAAGGAGTGATGTCCAGACCCTGGGCCGAGCCCAGGAGTGATGTCCAGGCCCTGGGCCGAGCCAGGGAGTGATGTCCAGGCCCTGGGCCGAGCCAGGGAGTGGTGTCCAGACCCTGGGCCGAGCCCAGGAGTGATGTCCAGACCCTGGGCCGAGCCCAGGAGTGCTGTCCAGACCCTGGGCCGAGCCAGTGAGTGCTGTCCAGACCCTGGGCCGAGCCAGGGAGTGGTGTCCAGACCCTGGGCCGAGCCCAGGAGTGGTGTCCAGGCCCTGGGCCGAGCCAAGGAGTGATGTCCAGACCCTGGGCCGAGCCCAGGAGTGATGTCCAGGCCCTGGGCCGAGCCAGGGAGTGGTGTCCAGACCCTGGGCCGAGCCCAGGAGTGATGTCCAGACCCTGGGCCGAGCCCAGGAGTGCTGTCCAGACCCTGGGCCGAGCCAGTGAGTGCTGTCCAGACCCTGGGCCGAGCCAGGGAGTGGTGTCCAGACCCTGGGCCGAGCCCAGGAGTGGTGTCCAGACCCTGGGCCGAGCCAAGGAGTGATGTCCAGGCCCTGGGCCGAGCAAGGGAGTGGTGTCCAGACCCTGGGCCGAGCCCAGGAGTGATGTCCAGACCCTGGGCCGAGCCCAGGAGTGCTGTCCAGACCCTGGGCCGAGCCCAGGAGTGCTGTCCAGACCCTGGGCCGAGCCAGTGAGTGCTGTCCAGACCCTGGGCCGAGCCAGGGAGTGGTGTCCAGACCCTGGGCCGAGCCAAGGAGTGCTGTCCAGACCCTGGGCCGAGCCCAGGAGTGCTGTCCAGACCCTGCGCCGAGCCAGTGAGTGCTGTCCAGACCCTGGGCTGAGCCGGGGAGTGGTGTCCAGACCCTGGGCCGAGCCCAGGAGTGGTGTCCAGACCCTCGGCCGAGCCAAGGAGTGATGTCCAGGCCCTGGGCCGAGCCAGGGAGTGGTGTCCAGACCCTGGGCCGAGCCCAGGAGTGATGTCCAGACCCTGGGCCGAGCCCAGGAGTGCTGTCCAGACCCTGGGCCGAGCCAGTGAGTGCTGTCCAGACCCTGGGCCGAGCCAGGGAGTGGTGTCCAGACCCTGGGCCGAGCCCAGGAGTGGTGTCCAGACCCTGGGCCGAGCCAAGGAGTGATGTCCAGGCCCTGGGCCGAGCCAGGGAGTGGTGTCCAGACCCTGGGCCGAGCCCAGGAGTGATGTCCAGACCCTGGGCCGAGCCCAGGAGTGCTGTCCAGACCCTGGGCCGAGCCCAGGAGTGCTGTCCAGACCCTGGGCCGAGCCAGTGAGTGCTGTCCAGACCCTGGGCCGAGCCAGGGAGTGGTGTCCAGACCCTGGGCCGAGCCCAGGAGTGGTGTCCAGGCCCTGGGCCGAGCCAAGGAGTGATGTCCAGACCCTGGGCCGAGACCAGGAGTGATGTCCAGGCCCTGGGCCGAGCCAGGGAGTGGTGTCCAGACCCTGGGCCGAGCCCAGGAGTGATGTCCAGACCCTGGGCCGAGCCCAGGAGTGCTGTCCAGACCCTGGGCCGAGCCAGTGAGTGCTGTCCAGACCCTGGGCCGAGCCAGGGAGTGGTGTCCAGACCCTGGGCCGAGCCAAGGAGTGCTGTCCAGACCCTGGGCCGAGCCCAGGAGTGCTGTCCAGACCCTGGGCCGAGCCAGTGAGTGCTGTCCAGACCCTGGGCTGAGCCGGGGAGTGGTGTCCAGACCCTGGGCCGAGCCCAGGAGTGGTGTCCAGACCCTCGGCCGAGCCAAGGAGTGATGTCCAGGCCCTGGGCCGAGCCAGGGAGTGGTGTCCAGACCCTGGGCCGAGCCCAGGAGTGATGTCCAGACCCTGGGCCGAGCCCAGGAGTGCTGTCCAGACCCTGGGCGGAGCCAGTGAGTGCTGTCCAGACCCTGGGCCGAGCCCAGGAGTGGTGTCCAGACCCTCGGCCGAGCCCAGGAGTGGTGTCCAGACCCTGGGCCGAGCCAAGGAGTGATGTCCAGACCCTGGGCCGAGCCCAGGAGTGATGTCCAGACCCTGGGCCGAGCCAAGGAGTGATGTCCAGACCCTGGGCCGAGCCCAGGAGTGATGTCCAGGCCCTGGGCCGAGCCAGGGAGTGATGTCCAGGCCCTGGGCCGAGCCAGGGAGTGGTGTCCAGACCCTGGGCCGAGCCCAGGAGTGCTGTCCAGACCCTGGGCCGAGCCAGGGAGTGGTGTCCAGACCCTGGGCCGAGCCCAGGAGTGGTGTCCAGGCCCTGGGCCGAGCCAAGGAGTGATGTCCAGACCCTGGGCCGAGCCCAGGAGTGATGTCCAGGCCCTGGGCCGAGCCAGGGAGTGGTGTCCAGACCCTGGGCCGAGCCCAGGAGTGATGTCCAGACCCTGGGCCGAGCCCAGGAGTGCTGTCCAGACCCTGGGCCGAGCCAGTGAGTGCTGTCCAGACCCTGGGCCGAGCCAGGGAGTGGTGTCCAGACCCTGGGCCGAGCCCAGGAGTGGTGTCCAGGCCCTGGGCCGAGCCAAGGAGTGATGTCCAGACCCTGGGCCGAGCCCAGGAGTGATGTCCAGGCCCTGGGCCGAGCCCAGGAGTGCTGTCCAGACCCTGGGCCGAGCCCAGGAGTGATGTCCAGGCCCTGGGCCGAGCCAGGGAGTGGTGTCCAGACCCTGGGCCGAGCCCAGGAGTGATGTCCAGACCCTGGGCCGAGCCCAGGAGTGCTGTCCAGACCCTGGGCCGAGCCAGTGAGTGCTGTCCAGACCCTGGGCCGAGCCAGGGAGTGGTGTCCAGACCCTGGGCCGAGCCCAGGAGTGGTGTCCAGACCCTGGGCCGAGCCAAGGAGTGATGTCCAGGCCCTGGGCCGAGCCAGGGAGTGGTGTCCAGACCCTGGGCCGAGCCCAGGAGTGATGTCCAGACCCTGGGCCGAGCCCAGGAGTGCTGTCCAGACCCTGGGCCGAGCCAGTGAGTGCTGTCCAGACCCTGGGCCGAGCCAGGGAGTGGTGTCCAGACCCTGGGCCGAGCCCAGGAGTGGTGTCCAGACCCTCGGCCGAGCCCAGGAGTGGTGTCCAGACCCTGGGCCGAGCCAAGGAGTGATGTCCAGACCCTGGGCCGAGCCCAGGAGTGATGTCCAGACCCTGGGCCGAGCCAAGGAGTGATGTCCAGACCCTGGGCCGAGCACAGGAGTGATGTCCAGACCCTGGGCCGAGCACAGGAGTGATGTCCAGGCCCTGGCCCGAGCCAGGGAGTGGTGTCCAGACCCTGGGCCGAGCCCAGGAGTGATGTCCAGACCCTGGGCCGAGCCCAGGAGTGCTGTCCAGACCCTGGGCCGAGCCAGTGAGTGCTGTCCAGACCCTGGGCCGAGCCAGTGAGTGCTGTCCAGACCCTGGGCCGAGCCAGGGAGTGGTGTCCAGACCCTGGGCCGAGCCCAGGAGTGGTGTCCAGACCCTCGGCCGAGCCCAGGAGTGGTGTCCAGACCCTGGGCCGAGCCAAGGAGTGATGTCCAGACCCTGGGCCGAGCCCAGGAGTGATGTCCAGGCCCTGGGCCGAGCCAGGGAGTGATGTCCAGGCCCTGGGCCGAGCCAGGGAGTGGTGTCCAGACCCTGGGCCGAGCCCAGGAGTGATGTCCAGACCCTGGGCCGAGCCCAGGAGTGCTGTCCAGACCCTGGGCCGAGCCAGTGAGTGCTGTCCAGACCCTGGGCCGAGCCAGGGAGTGGTGTCCAGACCCTGGGCCGAGCCCAGGAGTGGTGTCCAGACCCTGGGCCGAGCCAGGGAGTGGTGTCCAGACCCTGGGCCGAGCCCAGGAGTGGTGTCCAGACCCTGGGCCGAGCCCAGGAGTGATGTCCAGACCCTGGGCCGAGCCCAGGAGTGCTGTCCAGACCCTGGGCCGAGCCAGTGAGTGCTGTCCAGACCCTGGGCCGAGCCAGGGAGTGGTGTCCAGACCCTGGGCCGAGCCCAGGAGTGGTGTCCAGACCCTCGGCCGAGCCCAGGAGTGGTGTCCAGACCCTGGGACGAGCCAAGGAGTGATGTCCAGACCCTGGGCCGAGCCCAGGAGTGATGTCCAGGCCCTGGGCCGAGCCAGGGAGTGATGTCCAGGCCCTGGGCCGAGCCCAGGAGTGATGTCCAGACCCTGGGCCGAGCCCAGGAGTGCTGTCCAGACCCTGGGCCGAGCCCAGGAGTGCTGTCCAGACCCTGGGCCGAGCCAGTGAGTGCTGTCCAGACCCTGGGCCGAGCCAGGGAGTAGTGTCCAGACCCTGGGCCGAGCCCAGGAGTGGTGTCCAGGCCCTGGGCCGAGCCAAGGAGTGATGTCCAGACCCTGGGCCGAGCCCAGGAGTGATGTCCAGGCCCTGGGCCGAGCCAGGGAGTGGTGTCCAGACCCTGGGCCGAGCCAGGGAGTGGTGTCCAGACCCTGGGCCGAGCCAGGGAGTGGTGTCCAGACCCTGGGCCGAGCCCAGGAGTGATGTCCAGGCCCTGGGCCGAGCCAGGGAGTGCTGTCCAGACCCTGGGCCGAGCCAGGGAGTGGTGTCCAGACCCTGGGCCGAGCCAGGGAGTGGTGTCCAGACCCTGGGCCGAGCCAGGGAGTGGTGTCCAGACCCTGGGCCGAGCCAAGGAGTGGTGTCCAGACCCTGGGCCGAGCCCAGGAGTGATGTCCAGACCCTGGGCCGAGCCCAGGAGTGCTGTCCAGACCCTGGGCCGAGCCAGTGAGTGCTGTCCAGACCCTGGGCCGAGCCAGGGAGTGGTGTCCAGACCCTGGGCCGAGCCCAGGAGTGGTGTCCAGACCCTGGGCCGAGCCAGGGAGTGGTGTCCAGACCCTGGGCCGAGCCCAGGAGTGATGTCCAGACCCTGGGCCGAGCCCAGGAGTGCTGTCCAGACCCTGGGCCGAGCCAGTGAGTGCTGTCCAGACCCTGGGCCGAGCCAGGGAGTGGTGTCCAGACCCTGGGCCGAGCCCAGGAGTGGTGTCCAGACCCTCGGCCGAGCCCAGGAGTGGTGTCCAGACCCTGGGCCGAGCCAAGGAGTGATGTCCAGACCCTGGGCCGAGCCCAGGAGTGCTGTCCAGACCCTGGGCCGAGCCAGTGAGTGCTGTCCAGACCCTGGGCCGAGCCAGGGAGTGGTGTCCAGACCCTGGGCCGAGCCCAGGAGTGGTGTCCAGACCCTCGGCCGAGCCCAGGAGTGGTGTCCAGACCCTGGGCCGAGCCCAGGAGTGATGTCCAGGCCCTGGGCCGAGCCAGGGAGTGATGTCCAGGCCCTGGGCCGAGCCAGGGAGTGGTGTCCAGACCCTGGGCCGAGCCCAGGAGTGATGTCCAGACCCTGGGCCGAGCCCAGGAGTGCTGTCCAGACCCTGGGCCGAGCCAGTGAGTGCTGTACAGACCCTGGGCCGAGCCAGGGAGTGGTGTCCAGACCCTGGGCCGAGCCCAGGAGTGGTGTCCAGGCCCTGGGCCGAGCCAAGGAGTGATGTCCAGACCCTGGGCCGAGCCCAGGAGTGATGTCCAGGCCCTGGGCCGAGCCAGGGAGTGGTGTCCAGACCCTGGGCCGAGCCCAGGAGTGATGTCCAGACCCTGGGCCGAGACCAGGAGTGCTGTCCAGACCCTGGGCCGAGCCAGTGAGTGCTGTCCAGACCCTGGGCCGAGCCAGGGAGTGGTGTCCAGACCCTGGGCCGAGCCCAGGAGTGGTGTCCAGACCCTGGGCCGAGCCAAGGAGTGATGTCCAGGCCCTGGGCCGAGCCAGGGAGTGGTGTCCAGACCCTGGGCCGAGCCCAGGAGTGATGTCCAGACCCTGGGCCGAGCCCAGGAGTGCTGTCCAGACCCTGGGCCGAGCCAGTGAGTGCTGTCCAGACCCTGGGCCGAGCCAGGGAGTGGTGTCCAGACCCTGGGCCGAGCCCAGGAGTGGTGTCCAGACCCTCGGCCGAGCCCAGGAGTGGTGTCCAGACCCTGGGCCGAGCCAAGGAGTGATGTCCAGACCCTGGGCCGAGCCCAGGAGTGATGTCCAGACCCTGGGCCGAGCCAAGGAGTGATGTCCAGACCCTGGGCCGAGCACAGGAGTGATGTCCAGACCCTGGGCCGAGCACAGGAGTGATGTCCAGGCCCTGGCCCGAGCCAGGGAGTGGTGTCCAGACCCTGGGCCGAGCCCAGGAGTGATGTCCAGACCCTGGGCCGAGCCCAGGAGTGCTGTCCAGACCCTGGGCCGAGCCAGTGAGTGCTGTCCAGACCCTGGGCCGAGCCAGTGAGTGCTGTCCAGACCCTGGGCCGAGCCAGGGAGTGGTGTCCAGACCCTGGGCCGAGCCCAGGAGTGGTGTCCAGACCCTCGGCCGAGCCCAGGAGTGGTGTCCAGACCCTGGGCCGAGCCAAGGAGTGATGTCCAGACCCTGGGCCGAGCCCAGGAGTGATGTCCAGGCCCTGGGCCGAGCCAGGGAGTGATGTCCAGGCCCTGGGCCGAGCCAGGGAGTGGTGTCCAGACCCTGGGCCGAGCCCAGGAGTGATGTCCAGACCCTGGGCCGAGCCCAGGAGTGCTGTCCAGACCCTGGGCCGAGCCAGTGAGTGCTGTCCAGACCCTGGGCCGAGCCAGGGAGTGGTGTCCAGACCCTGGGCCGAGCCCAGGAGTGGTGTCCAGACCCTGGGCCGAGCCAGGGAGTGGTGTCCAGACCCTGGGCCGAGCCCAGGAGTGGTGTCCAGACCCTGGGCCGAGCCCAGGAGTGATGTCCAGACCCTGGGCCGAGCCCAGGAGTGCTGTCCAGACCCTGGGCCGAGCCAGTGAGTGCTGTCCAGACCCTGGGCCGAGCCAGGGAGTGGTGTCCAGACCCTGGGCCGAGCCCAGGAGTGGTGTCCAGACCCTCGGCCGAGCCCAGGAGTGGTGTCCAGACCCTGGGCCGAGCCAAGGAGTGATGTCCAGACCCTGGGCCGAGCCCAGGAGTGATGTCCAGGCCCTGGGCCGAGCCAGGGAGTGATGTCCAGGCCCTGGGCCGAGCCCAGGAGTGATGTCCAGACCCTGGGCCGAGCCCAGGAGTGCTGTCCAGACCCTGGGCCGAGCCCAGGAGTGCTGTCCAGACCCTGGGCCGAGCCAGTGAGTGCTGTCCAGACCCTGGGCCGAGCCAGGGAGTAGTGTCCAGACCCTGGGCCGAGCCCAGGAGTGGTGTCCAGGCCCTGGGCCGAGCCAAGGAGTGATGTCCAGACCCTGGGCCGAGCCCAGGAGTGATGTCCAGGCCCTGGGCCGAGCCAGGGAGTGGTGTCCAGACCCTGGGCCGAGCCAGGGAGTGGTGTCCAGACCCTGGGCCGAGCCAGGGAGTGGTGTCCAGACCCTGGGCCGAGCCCAGGAGTGATGTCCAGGCCCTGGGCCGAGCCAGGGAGTGCTGTCCAGACCCTGGGCCGAGCCAGGGAGTGGTGTCCAGACCCTGGGCCGAGCCAGGGAGTGGTGTCCAGACCCTGGGCCGAGCCAGGGAGTGGTGTCCAGACCCTGGGCCGAGCCAAGGAGTGGTGTCCAGACCCTGGGCCGAGCCCAGGAGTGATGTCCAGACCCTGGGCCGAGCCCAGGAGTGCTGTCCAGACCCTGGGCCGAGCCAGTGAGTGCTGTCCAGACCCTGGGCCGAGCCAGGGAGTGGTGTCCAGACCCTGGGCCGAGCCCAGGAGTGGTGTCCAGACCCTGGGCCGAGCCAGGGAGTGGTGTCCAGACCCTGGGCCGAGCCCAGGAGTGATGTCCAGACCCTGGGCCGAGCCCAGGAGTGCTGTCCAGACCCTGGGCCGAGCCAGTGAGTGCTGTCCAGACCCTGGGCCGAGCCAGGGAGTGGTGTCCAGACCCTGGGCCGAGCCCAGGAGTGGTGTCCAGACCCTCGGCCGAGCCCAGGAGTGGTGTCCAGACCCTGGGCCGAGCCAAGGAGTGATGTCCAGACCCTGGGCCGAGCCCAGGAGTGATGTCCAGGCCCTGGGCCGAGCCAGGGAGTGATGTCCAGGCCCTGGGCCGAGCCAGGGAGTGGTGTCCAGACCCTGGGCCGAGCCCAGGAGTGATGTCCAGACCCTGGGCCGAGCCCAGGAGTGCTGTCCAGACCCTGGGCCGAGCCAGTGAGTGCTGTACAGACCCTGGGCCGAGCCAGGGAGTGGTGTCCAGACCCTGGGCCGAGCCCAGGAGTGGTGTCCAGGCCCTGGGCCGAGCCAAGGAGTGATGTCCAGACCCTGGGCCGAGCCCAGGAGTGATGTCCAGGCCCTGGGCCGAGCCAGGGAGTGGTGTCCAGACCCTGGGCCGAGCCCAGGAGTGATGTCCAGACCCTGGGCCGAGCCCAGGAGTGCTGTCCAGACCCTGGGCCGAGCCAGTGAGTGCTGTCCAGACCCTGGGCCGAGCCAGGGAGTGGTGTCCAGACCCTGGGCCGAGCCCAGGAGTGGTGTCCAGGCCCTGGGCCGAGCCAAGGAGTGATGTCCAGACCCTGGGCCGAGCCCAGGAGTGATGTCCAGGCCCTGGGCCGAGCCAGGGAGTGGTGTCCAGACCCTGGGCCGAGCCCAGGAGTGATGTCCAGACCCTGGGCCGAGCCCAGGAGTGCTGTCCAGACCCTGGGCCGAGCCAGTGAGTGCTGTCCAGACCCTGGGCCGAGCCAGGGAGTGGTGTCCAGACCCTGGGCCGAGCCCAGGAGTGGTGTCCAGACCCTCGGCCGAGCCCAGGAGTGGTGTCCAGACCCTGGGCCGAGCCAAGGAGTGATGTCCAGACCCTGGGCCGAGCCAAGGAGTGATGTCCAGACCCTGGGCCGAGCACAGGAGTGATGTCCAGGCCCTGGGCCGAGCCAGGGAGTGATGTCCAGGCCCTGGGCCGAGCCAGGGAGTGGTGTCCAGACCCTGGGCCGAGCCCAGGAGTGATGTCCAGACCCTGGGCCGAGCCCAGGAGTGCTGTCCAGACCCTGGGCCGAGCCAGTGAGTGCTGTCCAGACCCTGGGCCGAGCCAGGGAGTGGTGTCCAGACCCTGGGCCGAGCCCAGGAGTGGTGTCCAGGCCCTGGGCCGAGCCAAGGAGTGATGTCCAGGCCCTGGGCCGAGCCAGGGAGTGGTGTCCAGACCCTGGGCCGAGCCCAGGAGTGATGTCCAGACCCTGGGCCGAGCCCAGGAGTGCTGTCCAGACCCTGGGCCGAGCCAGTGAGTGCTGTCCAGACCCTGGGCCGAGCCAGGGAGTGGTGTCCAGACCCTGGGCCGAGCCCAGGAGTGGTGTCCAGACCCTGGGCCGAGCCAGGGAGTGGTGTCCAGACCCTGGGCCGAGCCCAGGAGTGGTGTCCAGACCCTGGGCCGAGCCCAGGAGTGATGTCCAGACCCTGGGCCGAGCCCAGGAGTGGTGTCCAGACCCTGGGCCGAGCCAGGGAGTGGTGTCCAGACCCTGGGCCGAGCCCAGGAGTGGTGTCCAGACCCTGGGCCGAGCCCAGGAGTGGTGTCCAGACCCTGGGCCGAGCCAGTGAGTGCTGTCCAGACCCTGGGCCGAGCCAGTGAGTGCTGTCCAGACCCTGGGCCGAGCCAGGGAGTGGTGTCCAGACCCTGGGCCGAGCCCAGGAGTGGTGTCCAGACCCTCGGCCGAGCCCAGGAGTGGTGTCCATACCCTGGGCCGAGCCAAGGAGTGATGTCCAGACCCTGGGCCGAGCCCAGGAGTGATGTCCAGGCCCTGGGCCGAGCCAGGGAGTGATGTCCAGGCCCTGGGCCGAGCCCAGGAGTGATGTCCAGACCCTGGGCCGAGCCCAGGAGTGCTGTCCAGACCCTGGGCCGAGCCCAGGAGTGCTGTCCAGACCCTGGGCCGAGCCAGTGAGTGCTGTCCAGACCCTGGGCCGAGCCAGGGAGTAGTGTCCAGACCCTGGGCCGAGCCCAGGAGTGGTGTCCAGGCCCTGGGCCGAGCCAAGGAGTGATGTCCAGACCCTGGGCCGAGCCCAGGAGTGATGTCCAGGCCCTGGGCCGAGCCAGGGAGTGGTGTCCAGACCCTGGGCCGAGCCAGGGAGTGGTGTCCAGACCCTGGGCCGAGCCAAGGAGTGCTGTCCAGACCCTGGGCCGAGCCAGGGAGTGGTGTCCAGACCCTGGGCCGAGCCAGGGAGTGGTGTCCAGACCCTGGGCCGAGCCAGGGAGTGGTGTCCAGACCCTGGGCCGAGCCAAGGAGTGGTGTCCAGACCCTGGGCCGAGCCCAGGAGTGATGTCCAGACCCTGGGCCGAGCCCAGGAGTGCTGTCCAGACCCTGGGCCGAGCCAGTGAGTGCTGTCCAGACCCTGGGCCGAGCCAGGGAGTGGTGTCCAGACCCTGGGCCGAGCCCAGGAGTGGTGTCCAGACCCTGGGCCGAGCCAGGGAGTGGTGTCCAGACCCTGGGCCGAGCCCAGGAGTGATGTCCAGACCCTGGGCCGAGCCCAGGAGTGCTGTCCAGACCCTGGGCCGAGCCAGTGAGTGCTGTCCAGACCCTGGGCCGAGCCAGGGAGTGGTGTCCAGACCCTGGGCCGAGCCCAGGAGTGGTGTCCAGACCCTCGGCCGAGCCCAGGAGTGGTGTCCAGACCCTGGGCCGAGCCAAGGAGTGATGTCCAGACCCTGGGCCGAGCCCAGGAGTGATGTCCAGGCCCTGGGCCGAGCCAGGGAGTGATGTCCAGGCCCTGGGCCGAGCCAGGGAGTGGTGTCCAGACCCTGGGCCGAGCCAAGGAGTGGTGTCCAGACCCTGGGCCGAGCCAAGGAGTGATGTCCAGACCCTGGGCCGAGCCCAGGAGTGATGTCCAGGCCCTGGGCCGAGCCAGGGAGTGATGTCCAGGCCCTGGGCCGAGCCAGGGAGTGGTGTCCAGACCCTGGGCCGAGCCCAGGAGTGATGTCCAGACCCTGGGCCGAGCCAGTGAGTGCTGTCCAGACCCTGGGCCGAGCCAGGGAGTGGTGTCCAGACCCTGGGCCGAGCCCAGGAGTGGTGTCCAGGCCCTGGGCCGAGCCAAGGAGTGATGTCCAGACCCTGGGCCGAGCCCAGGAGTGATGTCCAGGCCCTGGGCCGAGCCAGGGAGTGGTGTCCAGACCCTGGGCCGAGCCCAGGAGTGATGTCCAGACCCTGGGCCGAGCCCAGGAGTGCTGTCCAGACCCTGGGCCGAGCCAGGGAGTGGTGTCCAGACCCTGGGCCGAGCCAAGGAGTGCTGTCCAGACCCTGGGCCGAGCCAGGGAGTGGTGTCCAGACCCTGGGCCGAGCCAGGGAGTGGTGTCCAGACCCTGGGCCGAGCCAGGGAGTGGTGTCCAGACCCTGGGCCGAGCCAAGGAGTGGTGTCCAGACCCTGGGCCGAGCCCAGGAGTGATGTCCAGACCCTGGGCCGAGCCCAGGAGTGCTGTCCAGACCCTGGGCCGAGCCAGTGAGTGCTGTCCAGACCCTGGGCCGAGCCAGGGAGTGGTGTCCAGACCCTGGGCCGAGCCCAGGAGTGGTGTCCAGACCCTGGGCCGAGCCAGGGAGTGGTGTCCAGACCCTGGGCCGAGCCCAGGAGTGATGTCCAGACCCTGGGCCGAGCCCAGGAGTGCTGTCCAGACCCTGGGCCGAGCCAGTGAGTGCTGTCCAGACCCTGGGCCGAGCCAGGGAGTGGTGTCCAGACCCTGGGCCGAGCCCAGGAGTGGTGTCCAGACCCTCGGCCGAGCCCAGGAGTGGTGTCCAGACCCTGGGCCGAGCCAAGGAGTGATGTCCAGACCCTGGGCCGAGCCCAGGAGTGATGTCCAGGCCCTGGGCCGAGCCAGGGAGTGGTGTCCAGACCCTGGGCCGAGCCCAGGAGTGATGTCCAGACCCTGGGCCGAGCCCAGGAGTGCTGTCCAGACCCTGGGCCGAGCCAGTGAGTGCTGTCCAGACCCTGGGCCGAGCCAGGGAGTGGTGTCCAGACCCTGGGCCGAGCCCAGGAGTGGTGTCCAGACCCTGGGCCGAGCCAAGGAGTGATGTCCAGGCCCTGGGCCGAGCCAGGGAGTGGTGTCCAGACCCTGGGCCGAGCCCAGGAGTGATGTCCAGACCCTGGGCCGAGCCCAGGAGTGCTGTCCAGACCCTGGGCCGAGCCCAGGAGTGCTGTCCAGACCCTGGGCCGAGCCAGTGAGTGCTGTCCAGACCCTGGGCCGAGCCAGGGAGTGGTGTCCAGACCCTGGGCCGAGCCCAGGAGTGGTGTCCAGACCCTCGGCCGAGCCCAGGAGTGGTGTCCAGACCCTGGGCCGAGCCAAGGAGTGATGTCCAGACCCTGGGCCGAGCCCAGGAGTGATGTCCAGGCCCTGGGCCGAGCCAGGGAGTGATGTCCAGGCCCTGGGCCGAGCCAGGGAGTGGTGTCCAGACCCTGGGCCGAGCCCAGGAGTGATGTCCAGACCCTGGGCCGAGCCAGTGAGTGCTGTCCAGACCCTGGGCCGAGCCAGGGAGTGGTGTCCAGACCCTGGGCCGAGCCCAGGAGTGGTGTCCAGGCCCTGGGCCGAGCCAAGGAGTGATGTCCAGACCCTGGGCCGAGCCCAGGAGTGATGTCCAGGCCCTGGGCCGAGCCAGGGAGTGGTGTCCAGACCCTGGGCCGAGCCCAGGAGTGATGTCCAGACCCTGGGCCGAGCCCAGGAGTGCTGTCCAGACCCTGGGCCGAGCCAGGGAGTGGTGTCCAGACCCTGGGCCGAGCCAAGGAGTGCTGTCCAGACCCTGGGCCGAGCCAGGGAGTGGTGTCCAGACCCTGGGCCGAGCCAGGGAGTGGTGTCCAGACCCTGGGCCGAGCCAGGGAGTGGTGTCCAGACCCTGGGCCGAGCCAAGGAGTGGTGTCCAGACCCTGGGCCGAGCCCAGGAGTGATGTCCAGACCCTGGGCCGAGCCCAGGAGTGCTGTCCAGACCCTGGGCCGAGCCAGTGAGTGCTGTCCAGACCCTGGGCCGAGCCAGGGAGTGGTGTCCAGACCCTGGGCCGAGCCCAGGAGTGGTGTCCAGACCCTGGGCCGAGCCAGGGAGTGGTGTCCAGACCCTGGGCCGAGCCCAGGAGTGATGTCCAGACCCTGGGCCGAGCCCAGGAGTGCTGTCCAGACCCTGGGCCGAGCCAGTGAGTGCTGTCCAGACCCTGGGCCGAGCCAGGGAGTGGTGTCCAGACCCTGGGCCGAGCCCAGGAGTGGTGTCCAGACCCTCGGCCGAGCCCAGGAGTGGTGTCCAGACCCTGGGCCGAGCCAAGGAGTGATGTCCAGACCCTGGGCCGAGCCCAGGAGTGATGTCCAGGCCCTGGGCCGAGCCAGGGAGTGGTGTCCAGACCCTGGGCCGAGCCCAGGAGTGATGTCCAGACCCTGGGCCGAGCCCAGGAGTGCTGTCCAGACCCTGGGCCGAGCCAGTGAGTGCTGTCCAGACCCTGGGCCGAGCCAGGGAGTGGTGTCCAGACCCTGGGCCGAGCCCAGGAGTGGTGTCCAGACCCTGGGCCGAGCCAAGGAGTGATGTCCAGGCCCTGGGCCGAGCCAGGGAGTGGTGTCCAGACCCTGGGCCGAGCCCAGGAGTGATGTCCAGACCCTGGGCCGAGCCCAGGAGTGCTGTCCAGACCCTGGGCCGAGCCCAGGAGTGCTGTCCAGACCCTGGGCCGAGCCAGTGAGTGCTGTCCAGACCCTGGGCCGAGCCAGGGAGTAGTGTCCAGACCCTGGGCCGAGCCCAGGAGTGGTGTCCAGGCCCTGGGCCGAGCCAAGGAGTGATGTCCAGACCCTGGGCCGAGCCCAGGAGTGATGTCCAGGCCCTGGGCCGAGCCAGGGAGTGGTGTCCAGACCCTGGGCCGAGCCCAGGAGTGCTGTCCAGACCCTGGGCCGAGCCAGTGAGTGGTGTCCAGACCCTGGGCCGAGCCAGGGAGTGGTGTCCAGACCCTGGGCCGAACCAGGGAGTGGTGTCCAGACCCTGGGCCGAGCCAGGGAGTGGTGTCCAGACCCTGGGCCGAGCCAAGGAGTGGTGTCCAGACCCTGGGCCGAGCCCAGGAGTGATGTCCAGACCCTGGGCCGAGCCCAGGAGTGCTGTCCAGACCCTGGGCCGAGCCAGTGAGTGCTGTCCAGACCCTGGGCCGAGCCAGGGAGTGGTGTCCAGACCCTGGGCCGAGCCCAGGAGTGGTGTCCAGACCCTGGGCCGAGCCAGGGAGTGGTGTCCAGACCCTGGGCCGAGCCCAGGAGTGGTGTCCAGACCCTGGGCCGAGCCCAGGAGTGATGTCCAGACCCTGGGCCGAGCCAGTGAGTGCTGTCCAGACCCTGGGCCGAGCCAGGGAGTGGTGTCCAGACCCTGGGCCGAGCCCAGGAGTGGTGTCCAGACCCTCGGCCGAGCCCAGGAGTGGTGTCCATACCCTGGGCCGAGCCAAGGAGTGATGTCCAGACCCTGGGCCGAGCCCAGGAGTGATGTCCAGGCCCTGGGCCGAGCCAGGGAGTGATGTCCAGGCCCTGGGCCGAGCCCAGGAGTGATGTCCAGACCCTGGGCCGAGCCCAGGAGTGCTGTCCAGACCCTGGGCCGAGCCCAGGAGTGCTGTCCAGACCCTGGGCCGAGCCAGTGAGTGCTGTCCAGACCCTGGGCCGAGCCAGGGAGTAGTGTCCAGACCCTGGGCCGAGCCCAGGAGTGGTGTCCAGGCCCTGGGCCGAGCCAAGGAGTGATGTCCAGACCCTGGGCCGAGCCCAGGAGTGATGTCCAGGCCCTGGGCCGAGCCAGGGAGTGGTGTCCAGACCCTGGGCCGAGCCAGGGAGTGGTGTCCAGACCCTGGGCCGAGCCAAGGAGTGCTGTCCAGACCCTGGGCCGAGCCAGGGAGTGGTGTCCAGACCCTGGGCCGAGCCAAGGAGTGGTGTCCAGACCCTGGGCCGAGCCCAGGAGTGATGTCCAGACCCTGGGCCGAGCCCAGGAGTGCTGTCCAGACCCTGGGCCGAGCCAGTGAGTGCTGTCCAGACCCTGGGCCGAGCCAGGGAGTGGTGTCCAGACCCTGGGCCGAGCCCAGGAGTGGTGTCCAGACCCTGGGCCGAGCCAGGGAGTGGTGTCCAGACCCTGGGCCGAGCCCAGGAGTGATGTCCAGACCCTGGGCCGAGCCAGTGAGTGCTGTCCAGACCCTGGGCCGAGCCAGGGAGTGGTGTCCAGACCCTGGGCCGAGCCCAGGAGTGGTGTCCAGACCCTCGGCCGAGCCCAGGAGTGGTGTCCAGACCCTGGGCCGAGCCAAGGAGTGATGTCCAGACCCTGGGCCGAGCCCAGGAGTGATGTCCAGGCCCTGGGCCGAGCCAGGGAGTGATGTCCAGGCCCTGGGCCGAGCCAGGGAGTGGTGTCCAGACCCTGGGCCGAGCCCAGGAGTGATGTCCAGACCCTGGGCCGAGCCAGTGAGTGCTGTCCAGACCCTGGGCCGAGCCAGGGAGTGGTGTCCAGACCCTGGGCCGAGCCCAGGAGTGGTGTCCAGGCCCTGGGCCGAGCCAAGGAGTGATGTCCAGACCCTGGGCCGAGCCCAGGAGTGATGTCCAGGCCCTGGGCCGAGCCAGGGAGTGGTGTCCAGACCCTGGGCCGAGCCCAGGAGTGATGTCCAGACCCTGGGCCGAGCCCAGGAGTGCTGTCCAGACCCTGGGCCGAGCCAGGGAGTGGTGTCCAGACCCTGGGCCGAGCCAAGGAGTGCTGTCCAGACCCTGGGCCGAGCCAGGGAGTGGTGTCCAGACCCTGGGCCGAGCCAGGGAGTGGTGTCCAGACCCTGGGCCGAGCCAGGGAGTGGTGTCCAGACCCTGGGCCGAGCCAAGGAGTGGTGTCCAGACCCTGGGCCGAGCCCAGGAGTGATGTCCAGACCCTGGGCCGAGCCCAGGAGTGCTGTCCAGACCCTGGGCCGAGCCAGTGAGTGCTGTCCAGACCCTGGGCCGAGCCAGGGAGTGGTGTCCAGACCCTGGGCCGAGCCCAGGAGTGGTGTCCAGACCCTGGGCCGAGCCAGGGAGTGGTGTCCAGACCCTGGGCCGAGCCCAGGAGTGATGTCCAGACCCTGGGCCGAGCCCAGGAGTGCTGTCCAGACCCTGGGCCGAGCCAGTGAGTGCTGTCCAGACCCTGGGCCGAGCCAGGGAGTGGTGTCCAGACCCTGGGCCGAGCCCAGGAGTGGTGTCCAGACCCTCGGCCGAGCCCAGGAGTGGTGTCCAGACCCTGGGCCGAGCCAAGGAGTGATGTCCAGACCCTGGGCCGAGCCCAGGAGTGATGTCCAGGCCCTGGGCCGAGCCAGGGAGTGATGTCCAGGCCCTGGGCCGAGCCAGGGAGTGGTGTCCAGACCCTGGGCCGAGCCCAGGAGTGCTGTCCAGACCCTGGGCCGAGCCAGTGAGTGCTGTCCAGACCCTGGGCCGAGCCAGGGAGTGGTGTCCAGACCCTGGGCCGAGCCCAGGAGTGGTGTCCAGGCCCTGGGCCGAGCCAAGGAGTGATGTCCAGACCCTGGGCCGAGCCCAGGAGTGATGTCCAGGCCCTGGGCCGAGCCAGGGAGTGGTGTCCAGACCCTGGGCCGAGCCCAGGAGTGATGTCCAGACCCTGGGCCGAGCCCAGGAGTGCTGTCCAGACCCTGGGCCGAGCCAGTGAGTGCTGTCCAGACCCTGGGCCGAGCCAGGGAGTGGTGTCCAGACCCTGGGCCGAGCCCAGGAGTGGTGTCCAGGCCCTGGGCCGAGCCAAGGAGTGATGTCCAGACCCTGGGCCGAGCCCAGGAGTGATGTCCAGGCCCTGGGCCGAGCCAGGGAGTGGTGTCCAGACCCTGGGCCGAGCCCAGGAGTGATGTCCAGACCCTGGGCCGAGCCCAGGAGTGCTGTCCAGACCCTGGGCCGAGCCAGTGAGTGCTGTCCAGACCCTGGGCCGAGCCAGGGAGTGGTGTCCAGACCCTGGGCCGAGCCAAGGAGTGCTGTCCAGACCCTGGGCCGAGCCAGGGAGTGGTGTCCAGACCCTGGGCCGAGCCAGGGAGTGGTGTCCAGACCCTGGGCCGAGCCAAGGAGTGGTGTCCAGACCCTGGGCCGAGCCCAGGAGTGATGTCCAGACCCTGGGCCGAGCCCAGGAGTGCTGTCCAGACCCTGGGCCGAGCCAGTGAGTGCTGTCCAGACCCTGGGCCGAGCCAGGGAGTGGTGTCCAGACCCTGGGCCGAGCCCAGGAGTGGTGTCCAGACCCTCGGCCGAGCCCAGGAGTGGTGTCCAGACCCTGGGCCGAGCCAAGGAGTGATGTCCAGACCCTGGGCCGAGCCCAGGAGTGATGTCCAGACCCTGGGCCGAGCCAAGGAGTGATGTCCAGACCCTGGGCCGAGCCCAGGAGTGATGTCCAGGCCCTGGGCCGAGCCAGGGAGTGATGTCCAGGCCCTGGGCCGAGCCAGGGAGTGGTGTCCAGACCCTGGGCCGAGCCCAGGAGTGATGTCCAGACCCTGGGCCGAGCCCAGGAGTGCTGTCCAGGCCCTGGGCCGAGCCAGGGAGTGGTGTCCAGACCCTGGGCCGAGCCCAGGAGTGATGTCCAGACCCTGGGCCGAGCCCAGGAGTGCTGTCCAGACCCTGGGCCGAGCCAGTGAGTGCTGTCCAGACCCTGGGCCGAGCCAGGGAGTGGTGTCCAGACCCTGGGCCGAGCCCAGGAGTGGTGTCCAGGCCCTGGGCCGAGCCAAGGAGTGATGTCCAGACCCTGGGCCGAGCCCAGGAGTGATGTCCAGGCCCTGGGCCGAGCCAGGGAGTGGTGTCCAGACCCTGGGCCGAGCCCAGGAGTGATGTCCAGACCCTGGGCCGAGCCAGTGAGTGCTGTCCAGACCCTACGCCGAGCCAGGGAGTGGTGTCCAGACCCTGGGCCGAGCCAAGGAGTGCTGTCCAGACCCTGGGCCGAGCCAGGGAGTGGTGTCCAGACCCTGGGCCGAGCCAGGGAGTGGTGTCCAGACCCTGGGCCGAGCCCAGGAGTGATGTCCAGACCCTGGGCCGAGCCCAGGAGTGCTGTCCAGACCCTGGGCCGAGCCAGTGAGTGCTGTCCAGACCCTGGGCCGAGCCAGGGAGTGGTGTCCAGACCCTGGGCCGAGCCCAGGAGTGGTGTCCAGACCCTGGGCCGACCCAGGCTGTGGGTGGTGCATTTTGGTGCATTTTCTGTCGGTTTAGGTGAAAATTGTCGAAAATTGTCGAAATTTGACGACAGGTGACGAACAGCGAGAATCCCCGAAAAACCGGTTTTTAATTCATTTTTGGGGGGGGTCTTCGCTGACGAAGTTTTTGTCGAAGACCCCTGTCGTCGTCGTCAGAACACTGCCGTCTTCGGTGAAAACCCCCCTGAAACACCCGTTTTCCTAGTTATGTGACGAACGACGAAGTTTGTCGAAGTTTGTCGACCAGCGAAGACCCCCTTAATGTCGGAACTGAATAACCGCAGCATCGGCAGCCAGCCCGCTTGGCCAATCTTTGTGCTGCTCACAGACTTGTCGCTGGTTGCTGGTATTGGCAGTCGCTTCGCCACAGGGCTGACAGCAGTTGCGGCCCTGTGCGTCATCATCAGCGTGGCGGAGACCGTCCTGCGCTTCGGGATGTTTGACCTGCCTGGAACAGCACCCGATTCTTTCAGGTGGGAACGCATTCGCGAGGGTGTCGAGTGCACAGACCCACCGTGTCCGGCCAGTGTAGCGAAGGGTGTGTTTGAGATGCAAACATCGCTTTGCGTGCTGCTTATACACTTTGGCGCCACACGCGGGTTCGCCGAATCAGCCGCGAAGGAGAAGGCGTCCATGGCACGTACCATTGAGACTGTGGAGGCGATTGCACAGTTTCTGGCGGGCTACGACGTCGACACCGTGGCGGAGATGCTGCAGGAAGCGGAGGAGGAGGGGCGGCTGCCTGCAGCGATGCATGAGGCGCTTCAGCGGCTGGAGCAGAACCTGCGTGCGTACCGGCCGTACCTCCCGAAGTCGTGCCTGCCTGCAGAGCAAGATAATGGCCGTGCAGAGGGGAGCATTTTCTGCGAGTCTCTGTTCAACGAGTCTTCGATAGGTTCGGAGTTGCCGGCAAGCCCACGCAGCAGATCAGCAAGCGAATGCACAGACGCGCGACGCGTTCTGGCGACGAAGGCGCTTGGTGTGTTGAAGAGCATGCGATCGACGCTGATTGTAGTGAACACATGCAACGCGCTGGCTTGTCTGGAGCAGGACACACGC
Source organism: Rhynchopus euleeides (assembly GCA_963210315.1). Lineage (NCBI taxonomy): Eukaryota > Euglenozoa > Diplonemea > Diplonemida > Diplonemidae > Rhynchopus > Rhynchopus euleeides. The sequence continues at coordinate 1,784,052 of OY723274.1, forward strand.
ACCTTCACGTCGTTCTTCGAGATGCTGCTGGCCAAGACAATGTCGGCGGTGGAGTCGCGTCGCGGTCTTGTGGACGTGTTTGTCGGGGACCGCATTCTGGCCTCCTTTAACACGTCACGCCCGTCCCTCGTGCACGCCACTGCAGCTGCAGGTGCAGCACAGGAGATCGTGCAAGCAGTGAGCAGCTGCAACACAGAGCTGCCCGCACACGACACCGGGATAGACGGCGATCTGCGTGTCAACATCGGGGCAGCGTCGGGGCGTGTCCTGTGCGGTGACACGGGATGTGGGGAAATGCGGCGGTTCAGCCTGCTTGGCGTGCTGCCTGTCCTGGCGTGTGGGCTGGAGCGTGCTGCGCGTGCCTTCGGGCTGGACGTGCTATGCAACACAACACTGCGCAAGGACACAGAACACCAACATGTGCTGCTGCTTGTGCCGAGGCAGGTGCGTCTGGTGAAGCAGAACGCACGTGGGTGTGAGGGAACACACACAGCTGTGCAAGTCGACAACAACAACACCAACAACGACGAGGAGACGTGCTTCTGTGTGTACACGCTGCTGGTGCAGGACACGGAGGGCAACTCACATCACAGCGAGTCGGGGGAGTGGATGTACCACATCGGGAAGGGTGCTGCAGAGTGGGATCCCTACAACGCTGCGATGCGTGCTTTTCTGTCGGGCAGCGGTGCGCAGAAGGCGAGTGCGATGGCAGGCGAGCACCACAGGGAGGCACACAACGCCATCAGCCTGCTGGGGCACACCACACCCCTTGCTGTGCATGTGTAGCAGCGCCTGCACATGCGGGAACACTACAACCCTCAGCGCTTCTGCTCCGCCACCTTTCCAAGTGTCGGGCCTCGGAGGCACCAACCCTGCTGTTCCTCAGGTGGTGACGTCTTCTTCCGTTGACTGTCACTGCCACACCCCTTCGCCCTGCACCCATTTTGCTATTTACTGCTGCGCCTGAGACCCCTTCCATCAGAAGTGGATCAGAAGTTTAAAAACGTGTTTGCGCACCACTATTTTACGTTCCGTAGTATCTCATTACTCTTCCTCCCACTGCGACAGAGCCAGTAGGAGCGTCCGTCACGCGCAGTATAGTTGCGACAATCACCCCTGCTGACAGAACCGCAGAAACCACACACCCCTCGCCTCTCCAGCCCCACCCTTGCCCGGCCCTTTGTGTTTTCTTCTCGCGCTCGAAATACACCCATCCAGCTCGCAAGGGAACTTTGCCAGGTGGTGGTAAATTACAGACACCTGCACGGGAGATACTTGTGGGGTGGTATTATCTGCACACATCCCCCTCCCCTCCCCCCACACCAAAGCGCTCGCTGCCAAAGCACTTCTGCTCACACCACCCCCCCCCCCCCCCCCACGCAGTTGGGCCATTTTGTTATTGGTTGATCTCTTCTGAGTGGTCCGTGCGATGCTTCGCCACACGGGGCCGGTCGCCGTTGCCGCCGCCGCCGCCACCACCACCACCGCACCCCACGCCCCTCGCACGCGCCGTGCGCCGCATTGGGTGAGCCCCCGCTACACCACCTTCTCCTCCTCTTCCTCCTCCTCCACACCACACACCGCGGCCCACCTGCAACGCCGTGCCTTCTGGAACCCCATCGCCTGGCTCACAGCTGGGCGGCGGGCTACCAACGCTGCAGACAACAACGCCGCCACCGCCACCACGCCACCCGCCACCCCACCCCAGCAGCCTCCGGAGGCGAGCCTGGGTGCTGCTGGGCAGGATGCTGTGCCCAGCGAGGCCGCCCCGGCATCGCCGGGGGGTTCCAAGGCGAAGGGTGGGAAGAAGGGTGGTGGCGGGAAGGCTGCTGCTGCGGTCGACGCGTCTCTATTCCACATCGTGGTGGGGAGGGTGATGGAGGTTGTGGACCACCCTGCGGCTGACTCGCTCTACGTCCAGATGGTGGACGTCGGGGAGGAGGGGTACCGCACCATCTGCTCCGGGCTGCGGGCGCACGTCCCGAAGGAGGAGCTGTTCAACCGGGATGTGCTGGTCATGCTGAACCTGAAGGCGATGAACATGCGGGGCATCCCGTCGCAGGGCATGCTGCTGTGCTCCACAGAGCCCGGCGTGGTCCCCCTCCGCCCCCCTGCGCCTGCGCCCCCGGGCACCCGTGTGTTCTTCCCTTCGCTTGTCGGTGGGGGTGTCCCCGCCGAGGAGCCTGCTGTGATTAACTCAAAGAAGCTTACCCGGCTCCTCCCTGACCTGCGTGCCGCTGAGGACGGCGTGGTGGTCTGGCAGGGGCACCGCATGTGCCTTGCTGATGCAGGGCAGTCGCCATGTAAGGCGGTGCCGAATTCGCCTGTGTCGTAGTGCAGTGTTGTGGTGCGCTACGTTTGGGGTAGAAATGGTGCAGCAGAGGTGTGGAGGTGGGGCGTCGTAGAGGAGGGTGTCTCAACCTATTCCCCATACCCCCCTCGTCCCCCGGTGATCTCCCAGTTGGATTTTTGTCGTTTCGGATGATGGTTTTTTTTATTACGCACACGACTTTCGCGTGGAAAGTGTCATTCAGCTCTGCCAAACGTGCTCTACACACCACCCCCTTCATCAGGCAAGTGGGTTTGTAAGTGTGTGTGGAAGCGTCAACGCATCAAACGAAGTATCAAACAGTAGAGAAAGAGCGGCAGAGTTGAAGTGACACTTTTGTTGTTTTGTTTGGTGGCTGTGGCACTGAAACCCAGGGGAGGGTTCGGTTGGGAGTGAGATCGGAACCCCACCGAGTGGGCTCCGATGCTGCCTCTGCTGCCAGCACATCATCACAGCAGCACAGCACAACACAACAACACCCACACACAGGGCGAGGCGCTGACGGGGGCAGGGTTGGCGGGGTAGCCAACAACCCCCCGGGGGGGTTGTTCCTCTACCCCACCCCCTCGCACACACATTCTCCACACGCCCCGTCTCTCTCTCTCTCTCTGTCCCCCATCCCGGTCTGCGCCTATCTCCCTCGTTGCCGCAATGTACGCATTCACCAAGGCCCCGTTTGGGCGGGAGTACATTATGGCGTATTGGAAGAGCGTGAAACACCAGCGTGCCTTAGCGTATGGCATGACAAACTTCAGCGCAGCGGTGCTGAACAATATTTTCATTACGTACTATGTGGAGATGGCGGTTTCTGTGTCAAAGGTGAGTGAGACGTGGTTCATGGCCGCACAGGTCATCTACTGCCTCTGGAACAGCCTGAACGACCCTGCCTGCGGGTGGTGGGCTGACAAAAACGTCATCGAGACAGACACGGGCTACCGCCGCCGCCTCCCCCGTATCCAGAAGGGCGGGCCCCTCTGGGCGCTCTCCTTCCTGCTGATGTGGTTCCCGTGGGGCACGGGCGACACGAGCCCCTTCCTCGCCGGGCTGCATCTGATTGTGGTGCTGATGGCATACGACGGGTGGCTGTCCTACACCCTTGTCAACCACCAGGCCCTGCTGGCCGACATGACATCTGACAACACCGAGAGGGAGAGGTGCAATATGTACGGCGCGGCATGCCAAATCGCAGGGTCTGCGACGATGTTCTTCGCACACATGGCGTGGAACCCTCAGGACCTGACGTGGTTTCGCTACTACGCGTTTGTCGCTGCCATCGCATCCTGCTTCGGGTTCTGGGTGACGGCGCATTCAAAATACATCGACGAGTCTGCGGGGCACCTCACAGGGTCAAGCCCGCGGTGCACGTCCGACACACCCTCCCTCACCACCTTCGCAAAGCAGACCCTGAAGCAGCGCAACCTGTGGAGCTTCGCCGCGATGGCCCTGCTGCAGCAGTTCTCCTGCACCTTCTCCACAAACTTCTTCTCCATCTTCCTGCTGCTCCTCGTGGGGCGGCACCTCTCTGCGGCACAGCAGTCCGCTGTGATATACGCCTCCTTCATCCTGCCCCACCTGGGCACCATGGGCATAACGCCGGTTCTCCGGGTCTTCTCCAAAAAGACCATTGTGATGGCGCTCTTCTTCGCACGGCTTGCCGTCTGCATCCTGGGCCTGCAGTGGGTTGCCAGCATCCTCCGAGTCCCGGTTCTTGCCGTGTTAGGCTTCCAAGAAGCCTCGCTGGACCAGCCAGCCATCACGATGATCGGCCTCATCACAGGCTCCGACAAGACATCTGTGGGGACAAAACAGGGTTCGATGAAAATGATTGACGCAGATGTGCTCAAGGCTGATGCCAATGGGCACACAGTCTCACTCCTGGCCTGTGTGCTGGCATTCTACCTCCTGCTGAACAGGGTGCTGACAGAGAATGTCTGCCGGCTGCAGCCGCTGCTGGTGACGGATCTGATTGATGAGGACTGTGTACTCCACAAGCGCCGCCACCTCATGTCGTCGATGATCTTCGGCTCTGTCTCCCTCTTCTCTAAGCCTGCGCAGTCCCTCGCACCAATGGTGGGGTACTACTATCTTAGCAGGGCGTCTTCATCGCAGCTGTCACTCTGGATGTGTGCCCTTTCTCTTACCTTCGTCATTCCGCTTGTCTTCACCGCATTGGAGATCCTGACCTGGACCCAGTACAACCTCTGCGGGCCGTATCTCAAGTTTGTCAAGACGGCACTCACCCACGAGATGGCGAGCAACGACAGCTTGCTGTAGCGGGGGTGGGGATGGGGGATGGAGGGAGGAGGTTGTATAAAAGTAGGCACAAAACACATAAAAAGAGGGGGGGGGTGCGGCGAGGTGAGGTGAAGGGATGTCCTTCACATGCCGTGTCAAACCCCCCTGTTGTTTATTGTGAGGGGGGGGGGGCGGAGTGCTTTATGTTTTCAGAGGGGGGGGGGATGTGGGAGGCGGGAGGTCTTTCCGCGATCTTGGCTAGTTTTCGGGCATTTTTTTTCGGGATTGTTCTCACAAAAGGAGGGAATATATGCCAAAAAGAAAGTATCGCACCGTTTTCGGCGCCAAAAATGAATATCCCCGCCCCCCAAAATGAATCCGCCACAGCGCCGTAGCGCGCAGCCAGCAGAGAGGACTGCAGTGGAGGTTTGTTGCAGACCGTATACAGAATGAACGATAAGAGTTCAGAGGGGGGGGGGGGCATTCGATCTGTGTCAAACTGTGACAGTATGTCTCCCCTGTTGTGTCTCAGTTGCTGCACTTCTGAGCGAATACTCCCAGAGACGGCCTAAAAGGGGGCGGTGATGTGTGGCAGGCGGGGGGGTGAGAGATTGGTCCTCTAGTAGGTGTAGGTGTACTGTATGCCGATAACCGTGCGGAATAATCTGATGGGTCGTCGGCCTCTTGGCGGGGCCTTCTGAACCATTCTTCGGGGAGTCTCAATGCGGCCAAACCTGGCCGCTGTTTCGCCAACATTGTTTATTTATTTTGACGAGTTTTACGCAGGGACAGTGGGTGCTAATGAAAAACCGGTTTGCAAAACCGGTTTTTGCCAAAACCGGTTTTTCAAAAAAAAAAAACTATAAAAAATTTCGGGAAAATTCCACTTTTTTCCCGACTATGCCCACCCTGCTTAGAGGGTACACAGGTCACCTGGACACCAATAATGGCCCCACTACGAACCGCGATTGACCCAAAGAGTCCAAGAACGCGAAGGAGAAGGCCAGATGTTCGCTACCGTGGCCTCCGGCGGCTGGGGGGCTCCGCCCCCCAGACCCCCCGCTGTGCTGTGTGCCTGTCGAGTGGACATATGTACCGTTGGTGCACCATGGCAAGTGAGAAACGGCACAACACCAGGAGTACGACATGGTCGTGAGTGAAGACGGAGTACGTGCAGACTACCCCACCCCTGCACACAAGTCTGTACGACTTCCTCGTTGTCCACTGGCGATCGACATTGCCTCGCCGGCGCTGTTGGAGCACGAAGTCCGGGGATTCCCCTTCAGCCCCCCTGTCCAGCAGTGGTCTCTCAAGGGCGTGGCGTGCACCTTCTGGCACTCCTGACGTTGCCCTACAGTTCCTGAGACAGATCCATGGCTGGAGGCACGGCCGGGATGGTGTTGTAGCAAAGGACACCTGCTCTCCCAGCACCTCACACATCTCCAACAGGGTGTATGTGGGGTGCTGTGTGAGGTGTCCGTCGGCTTTATGAAGCAACCAAAGTCGGGATGCGGGCAGGTACCCCGCTCACCCCATACATGGACAGGAAACGCCAAAACGGCGCCAAAAAACGAAAAACGGGAAAACCGGCAAAAACCGGCTTTTTTGCAGAATTTGGAAAGTCACCCACTATCCCTGGTTTTACGAGCGGCAGAAAAAAAAAAGCGCCGTGGAAGCCGCAAAAGTAACGAAAATGACGAACACTCCACACAAACACACACCGACCCCCCCCCCCCCCCCCCCAGGGGTGTAAATAAGGCCGACTCCCGACTCCCGACTCGCGCCGGATTTTTTGGGATTGGGAGGGTTGCCTTGCTTCCCTTAGGGAATGTGCGGTATTAGGCACCCCATGGCCAAAATGACCCCACTGCGATCCGCACAGACTCCAAATATTCAAAAGAAAGGGTTTTTGGAACACCCGAGGAGGGGGGGTCCCGATGGGTGGGTGGGGGTGTGGGGGTCCCGCTGGGTGGGACATGGTGTGTGCCTCCCAGTCATCTTCTTCATTACCGGTCTCTGAACTGGGGTGAGTTCATTGCCAAACCACTGCTGTGAATACGGCGCCCCTTTCCCGCCCCTTTTGCCAGATCCTGGCAGCTCCCAAGAAGAGTTGTGTTCCCGCCCCCATCAGGTGGTTGATCATACCGCAGCGCACACGTGCACACCCACACACACTCCACACAGATACGTCACACATGTGACGCAACTGTTGCGACACAAAACATGCCTCAGGTAGAGGCAGTAGTGTTTGACTCACAGCCAACATAGCTCTCAGTGGGGCCGTGGATGGTGTGGATGCATCCATGCATGCATCCACGGCATCCAGGGATGCCCGAAAATGTCAAAAAATGGATTTTCGATTTGGCATACAGGCATTCATCCACTGCAGGCAGGCCTGCATGCAGGGCTTCGGAGCTCCAGGCTGTGTGTGGATGCATCCACAAAATTTGTGGATGCATGCGCTGCATGCACGGGAAATACTGAGAGCTATGCAGCCAAATACTGCTGCCGTGAGTGAGGTGCTCGCAGCGTGTGGGGCGCTGCGGGCGAAGTGGGGGGTTGGCTGGGACAGCCAACATGGCGCTGTGCGTCGCGTGCTTCTTCGCGGACCACCTCGCACGCGGGAAGACCCCGCAAGCGCCGAGTCAGTCCGCCCTGACCGAATGGTGGGCGACTGCTGGAGGGTCCATGGGACTCTCCACGGCAGAGGTGGCCGTACTACAGGATGCGTGCAGGATTGAGTAGGGTTTGAGACCGCCCGTCCCCCCCAGCCCCCCACCCCAGGTACCTTAGGTGACTGTAAATAACCGACTCCCGACTCCTGACCCCCAAACCTTATTTACAGCCCTGCCCCCCCCCCGTTGCGCAGTGCATGTCTGAGTGTGGGCACGCCATAAGAGCATGCTTCATAACACTCCGCTCCGCAGATAGCGGGGTATGCTTCAGGTCGTGGAGGTCACATCACAGCCCTCGGTGCGGCCTACACTGCACGACAAGAGTAACGTGTGTGCGTGAGCCTTCCAGTGGGCCTCTCTGAGAGAGACGGGTGTGGGGCATAGCCGGTAGTGGCGTGAGGCCTTTGGGCAGCAAGCCGCCCCTCCCCAGCCGCACCTCCGCTTTTCTGGTATAAATGTTGCCTAAGCAAGATGGCTTGTTTGGCCCCGCCCATCCTCGCCCTGTTTGGCTTCTTTCTTGAGGTGGGGTTTTGACACTCTGGCACTTTGTGCTGTGCTTGGGGCACCCTCCCCAGAGGTTTGGGCGCGCTCCGATCGATTGGTCTGCACACAGGATGGTTCCGTTGCCCTCTTCCCCGTGGCCCCCCTTCCTGGCTGTGGCAGATCTGTTTGCCCCTCCCCATCTCAGTGTCCTGCAGCCTTGTGTGGCCTTCTCCATTGCGACCACCACAGGTCTGCGTTGTACACTGCACTGCACCCCCACACCCACAGGTGTCTGCCTGCAGCAGGGAGCTGGAAGAGACATGCTGGTGTTCCTGGCTGACAGGAGGACCGGTGACCAGCACCCCGCTGATATCGGGATCGACGACACGCCTGACACGGTGAAGGAGTTGTTGCAGACGTTCCCCAACTTTGTTGGTGTGGATGTGGCTGACCTGCAGCTGTCGGTGGGGGGCGAGGTCTTGTGCGACGAGCCTCTGAGCAGTGTTGCAGGTGTCGGAGACGGGTGCACAGTGGACGTTGACCTGGTGTGCCAGCACTACCTGGATGACCTGGCTAGCGGCCACAAGAAAGTGTGGGATGTTCCGCTGTGGGTGTCGGAGAAAAAGTCCGTTGTCAACGCTATGAATTCCTATTCTCATTTCTTCAAGTCCGCACACAGGACGATCAAGGCTGATCGTGAAATATGTCTCGCAGCGGTGGCCCGGAGCGGATTTGCCTTGGCATACGCCCATGATTCTTTGAAGGGGGATCGCGAATTCTGTCTTGTATCGGTGCAACAGAACGCCTATGCCTTGGAATACGTCGACGACTCCCTGAAGGCCGATCGTGACATCAATCTGGCAGCGGTGCAACAGAATGGCCGCGTCTTGGAAGACGTCCATGACTCCCTGAAGGCCGATCGTGAAATCAATCTCGCAGCGGTGACACAGAGTGGTTATGCCTTTGAACACGTCCATGACTCCCTGAAGGCCGATCGTGAAATCAATCTCGCAGCGGTGAAAACATATGGTTATGCCTTGAAACACGTCGACGACTCCCTGAAGGCCGATCGTGAAATCAATCTCGCAGCGGTGCAGCAGGAGGGCCATGCCTTGGCATACGTACATGACTCACTGAAGGCCGATCGTGACTTCAACCTCGTAGCAGTGCAACAGAATGGTTATGCCTTGGACTCCGTCCACGACTCACTGAAGGCCGATCGTGACATATGTCTCACAGCAGTGCAACAGAATGGTGGTGCCTTGAAATACGTCCACGACTCCCTGAAAGCCGATCGTGAAATCAATCTTGCAGCGGTGCAGCAGGAGGGCCATGCGTTGGAATATGTCCACTACTCCTTGAAGGCTGATCGTGAAATCAATTTCGCAGCGGTACGGCAGAACGGATTTGTCTTGGAGTACGTCCACGACTCCTTCAAGGCCGATCGTGAACTATGTCTTGCTGCGGTGCAACAGAGCGGCTTTGCCTTGGAACATGTCGACTCCGTGGAGGCCGATCGCGAACTATGTCTCGCCGCGGTGCAACAAGAAGGCCGTGCCTTGCAATACATCTACACCCTGAGGGATGATCGTGAAATCAATCTCGCAGCGGTGCAACAATACGGCTTTGCCTTGAAATACGCCCACAAATTCCTGAAGGCTGATCGTGAAATATGTCTCGCAGCGGTGCAACAATACGGCATGGCCTTACAATTTGTCGACGACTCCCTGAAGGCCGACCGTGAAATCAATCTCGCAGCGGTGCAACAGGATCACTGTGCCTTACGCTACGTCCATAGGTCCCTAAAGGCCGATCGAGAATTCACTCCCGCAGTCAGGCAACGGCGTGGAATTGTTTCTGTTTGGGGGCCTCGCTACCAGATGTGACTGAGTGAGAAACAGTGAGCCACGGCCCACTTCCCCCCACTGACTGACGAGCTATGACGAGCTGTGACTGGTAGCGAGGGCCCCCTTTGAGAGTCTTTCGGGGGGGGCATTCGTTCGTTGGGATCTTCGCTGTATCTTCACCCCGCCTGAGGGGGCGTGTAGGGGGCTGCCATCAGCCCTCCGCTTCCCTGTCGTGCGTACCCTTCTACTTTCCTCCTCCTGACACTGTTCCTCTTCCCCTGATCCAGGGTCGGATCCCGTTCGTTTCAAACCCACCTACATGACCCCACTGCCATTGCACATGTCACCGGGACGCCTTCCCCCTCCGCGTGTATGTGTGACAGTGGAGGTCACATCACAGCCCCCTCGGTGCAGCCTACACTGCACGACAAGAGTAACGTGTGTGCGTGAGCCTTCCAGTGGGACTCCCTGAGAGCGACGACCCCAGCGGGGGGGCAAGGGTGTAAATATGGCCGACTCCCGACTCCTGCCCGATTTTTGGGGGTCGGAGGGTTGCCTTAGCCCAAACCTTCAAAAGAACGGGGTTGTGGAAAACCCGAGGAGGGGGTCCCACTGGGTGGGGTCACTACGATCCGGGCAAGTTCCAAACGTTCGGAAGATCGGCGGTTTGAAAGCCTGAGGGGGGGCTCCCACCGGGTGGGTTGGCGGCGCAGGGCTGGGTATCGCCTCCCAGTCACCTTCTCCATGACCAGTCCCTGGACCAGATCCACATTTCATGGGCAATAATTGGCACCTATGCCCACACAATGAACCCACTTCGAAATCCATGCGGATCGTAAAGCGTCACTTTTCCAGGAGCCGAAAATTGCACAGGGCAAGCTCTGCTGCCTGTGGTTCGCACACGCCACACACGCCACACCCACACCATCCACAGCAACAGGACGCCTCCCCCTCCTACACACCCCGATGACGTGCCTCTGGGTCTAGCGGACACAGTCCTCCCTCATCCACACACACAACCCTCCCCGCGGGGCACCCCAGCGATGAACAACCGCGGGCTGCTGGTGCGCCTGCTGGTGGTTGTCGTGCTGCTTCTTGGCGCCGTGAACATAGCGATCCACCTCCAGCTCGCTGCGTCGCACAGCCCCCCCGCCTCCGTCCACCAACACGTGTCCGACGGGAAGCAGGGTGGCCCGCGGGTGGAACCTCTCCCCACCGCCACACCGCTGCTGGTGGCGCAGCGCCGCCAGGGCCTCGCCGCACACGACCCCCACCTCCGCATCCCAACCGCACGCGGGGATGACGGCAACCCCGTTGGGGCCTCGAGGTGGCAGCAGCTGCGGCAGCACCACATCCCTCACCCCAGCCATCCTCCGCACCGCCTTCCGAACGGCAAGGAGAGGCCTCCGGGCTGGACACCCCTGCAGGGCTTCATCCGGGCCAAGCTGGCTGCGGACGGGATAGCCAGGGCCACGGCACTCAGCAGAGGGAGGTGGGCACACGCCGCAAAGCTTTACGACGAGGCCTTCGGGGCTGCCTCCGATGCAAAACCCACCCCTCCCCTGCACCACTTCTACGTCGTGCTGCAGACGCACCAGCCGGGCCCACCCGCCGCTGCCGGGGGTGCCAGCCCCCCAGCAGCGGACCCCCGTTGGCTCGCCGCCCTGGGCTCCCTCCTCGCGTCTGTCGAGTCGGGGCTGCTGGCGGGGCAGGGGGGGAAGGGGGGTGTGGGGGGGCAGGCGCACGCCCCGGATCCGCACCCCGCAGTCACCATCCTCTGCTCGCGCCCCGCCGCGTCGCAGCCGCTGGGCCTGGCGCATGTCGGGAAGGGCAATGCCTCAGACGGCAACACAACGGAGGCGGCTTCGCCGCCTCCCATTCATGTCCCCCGCTGGGTGTTGGATATCGAACTGCCTGCGGTTGGCGACGCGGGTGGTGGAGGAGGTGGTGGTGGTGGTGTCTTCTACTCCCCAGCCCAGGCGCTGCTGCACGCCCAGGGGTTGCTGCAGGGTGGCGCGCTGCGGGGTGGGCCCGGGGGGGAGCCCCATTTCATCCACTTCCCCCTCGCCACCCGTCTGCGGAGAGACGCGGAGGCGCACCGCAGCGGAGCCCAACAGCAGCAGCAGGAGCACCGCCCCACCGACCCCCACCCCGCGCTCTTCTGGCCCTCCCTGTCGCAGGCCCTGGCATCTGCGCCGCACCTCCCCCCCGACACATGCGGGGATGCAGCGGGGCATAGCGGCAGTGCGTCAGACCCCCAGGGGCAGAACTCCTCCGATGCGAGCGCCACGCCTGCGCAGCGGCTGCACTGCCTCAGCGGTGCGACACCGGGCTACGGCATGGCGGGGATGACTGTCTTCTCAGAGGTGCGCTCTGGGGGAGGCGGTGGGGTTGGCGGTTCCCCCGCCTCTGCAGATGCCGAGGGTGATAATGGAGGTGTCCCTGCCTGGGCACAGCAGCTGCAGCTGGAGGATCGTCCTGTCTGGCCCAATGGGGAAGACGTCGTCGTGTCATCCGGCCTGTCCATCAGGGAGGGCCGCAAGTCGCCCGTCTTCGCCGAGGCGCTGACAGGATACCCCAGGCTCGATTCCCGCGTGGTGGGGGAGGGGGGGCGCGCGGCATCCCTGCTGTCACAGGATGCGCCCCTTGTCATATCGGGCAGCCTCCTCGCGCACTCCGGGGTACGGCACCTCCTCCACGGTGAGGTGGCAAAGGCGCTTCGCGCCGGATCAGGCGCCAGCAGAGCTGTTGCCGCTGCGCCGCAGCGCCGGTTTGCAAAGGCGGGGTGGAGGGGCGGCGGTGGTGGTGGTAGTGGTGGTGGTGTTGGATATGATAGGTCCAATCCCTACAGCCTGGCCCACCATGTGGGGCTGGAGCCTCTGTATGCGCTGATGCTTGAGATCCGGCGCAAGTTTGGAGGGGAGGACGTGCTCCGCATCGTGGGGAGCGGGGTTGGTGTGTCGCACGTTGTGGTTGCGCAGCAGCAGGGAGAAGGGCTCTCGGGGGCAGAGCGTGATGGTGTTGTCAGCCCCGCGACGTGGAGCGGCGTGGAGGCGTCATCGGCAGGCCTGCAGCTCGAGTCATTCTCCCCCGGCTTCCGTGAGGACTGGGCAGGGTATATTGCGGAGGGCGAGCTGTCCTACCCGGTGAAGGTCGTGTGGGACACGTTCTGCATCAAATGCTTCGGGTTTACCAACGAGGTGATGCACTTCACCGCGCCTCTGGAGGCCGAGATCCGCACCGTCCGCTCCGAGCAGCATGCGGACTGCTTCTGCCCGGGATCTCCCGCGAGCTTCACGCAGTCCCTCATCCGGCTGAACTCTGTGAAGTCCTGGCAGGAGGCCTTTCGGAAAAACTCCACAAAATGGAAGGAATCGGGTCAAGTCCTTGTCTGGGTCAGCCACAAAGACCCTGGGTCGTACAGTACATCCTATCCAGGCGTGGGGAGACGCCCGGACTACGTTGTCGGGAGGAGTATGTACGAAGCGACACGCCTCGACGCCCACTGGATTCCCAACGCCAACAGCAAGAAGCTTGTCGATGAAATCTGGGTCCCCTCCGAGTTTGTCCACGGCGTCTTCGTCAACAACGGGATACCTGCGGAGAGGCTGTTTGTCATGCCGGAGCCCATCGACATCCATGAGTTTGACCCCGGTGCGATCCGCCCCTTTGCGCTTCCCCACCGCGCCTTCGTGCATGGGTCGACCCACCCTGAGTCAAGGGTACAGCCCGGGTCTCTGGAGAAGCATTTCAAATTCCTCTCTGTCTTCAAGCTGGAGGACCGCAAGGGGTGGGACATCCTGCTCGCTGCATACCTCAAGGAGTTCCGTGCAGAGGAGCCTGTGTCCCTCTATATGGCCTGCTACATCTGGGGGGAGAGTGACTCGCGCAACCCGCGCCGTGTGCTGGACAAGGTGCTCGACAAAGCCAGGTCGCTGGGGTTTGCGGACCGCGACGCGTTGCCCCATATCGAGGTCATCACCGAAGAGCTCTCCGAGGCTGACGTATGATCGTGGTGATGCCACCTTTTTGCATGATCTTTCCTGCTCTCCCACTGGGCTGTGGGTAGGTGGATGGGTGCGTTGAGGGGCAGGGTGTGGGGGAGCAGGTGCACGGCGCCCTAGTTTCTAGTTTGACGAGTGAGGTAACTAGTTTTATATTACCGTATACGTAAATATTTTGGAACGTAAATATTATGGAACGTAAATATTATGGAACGTAAATATTTTGGAACGCTGGTGGGTTGGCGTTCCAGATTTTTTTCGTTCCATAATATTTACAGGGCTTTCTGCGACTCGGGGACTTGGACCAGGTGATCGGACGGCATGCAGAGTCCCTGACGGGACCTACTCGTGCACTTTTCGCGCGATTCCTGACGCAAGCCGTCCTCACCACCGAGTCCCCAACTGGCCCTGTAAATATTTTGGAACGTAAATATTATGGAACGGACCGGCCAAAAATGGGCCCGTTCCATAATATTTACGTTCCATAATATTTACGTATACGGTACGCATTTTCAATACTTTACGCCTTTTCCACCTAAATTGCGTTAAGTTATTTTCCATTATTTTACGCTATTTTCATATTTAACGCTATTTTTCTCATATTTAACGCTATTTTCTCATATTTAACGCTATTTTTTTCACATTGCTCTTAGTCGGCGCAAAGTATTGAAAATTTGTAACATAAAAACTAGTATTAACATGGTATGACAAAGGTCTTAATAAGAAAAGGATCTTTTCACTTCTTTCTTAAGACGTCTTAATGCAGGTGCTGCATTAAATTTCTTAAATTAATGACCCCCATTATTTTTAAGAAATGCAGGATTTCTTAAGATTTCTTAATGAAATGATGGACATTATTTCCATATCTCCCAGCATTAAAAATGTCCATCATTCTGGAAAAGATCTTTTAAGATCTTTTTCAGAATGATGGACATTAAAATGCTAGGCATTAAGAAACACGTCTTAAGAAATCAGTAAGAAATCTTTAAGAAATGGCCCTTTCGGCATTACATTAAGACGTCTTAAGAAATTTTGAGATATCTTAACATTTCTTGCAAGATCTTTGTCATACCATGTTAATTATTAATTTTAAATAAAAACGATTATTATTACTTCCCATGAGGCCAGGTTCCTCGTGGGTGCGTATTTCACTCGCTTCGCTCGTGAAATACGCCCACTCGGAACCTGGCCTCATGGGCGTAAAATAATCCGTTTTTATTTAACGCTAATAACATGGTTTCGCAGAATTCTGACAGAAAAATGCCCAGAATTTCTAGATTTTTAAATTCTGCAGAATCTGAGAAATTCTGTAGAATTCTGCAGATTCTGAGAATTCTGACAGAATTCTGCAGAATTCTGTCAGATTCTGGGGAATTCTGAGAATTCTGGGAGAATTCTGAGAATTCTGCCAGTGGGGCTTGTGGCCAACTAGCAGCAGCCTGGTATGACAGGGTAGTCATACACAGGCTATGTACAGGGTCGGCCTCGTCCTGGACCAGTCGTAGGCTTATGCTACTGTTGGTTCTCAGGACTGGCCACCACTGCGCGGGTCAAATTTTTGGAAAGGGGGCCTTGACCAAAGGCAAACAGTTTTTGAGTTCTTGCACCACTTCATCTCGGGACTACTCTGATTGGATTCCTCCCCGCGGGAGGTGCCAGGGAGGCGCTCCTTCCGGCTTGCGCTGCCCACCCATCCCACCCCCGTCCCCTTCCCACATTCTTTCTTTTCTTTTAGGGGAGACGTCCTCGCAGTGGCTGTTTGGCCTGACGCGATTCCCCGCCTCAAAGCAGACCCACCTGGCAGCTACTCAAGGCACATGAGGAGTGAGAGGCGTCAACGGGCGCAACGCCCCTCCCTGCGGTCCGGCTTCCGCCACGTGGCTGACTCAAAGCAGCGAAGTGACCAACGGGAGCGACATGGAAAAAAAAAATTCCTCGGATTCGTCGACACACTGTTTCAGAACTGTGCACTTCTCCATCCACACCGGCATCGGGTCACCCGCTGAATGCCGTGAGGGCCGAAGCCCAGGGTCAGATTTCGGTACAAGGCGATTAACAGGTCGTTGAGAGGTTCGCAAGTTTAAATGTACCTACAAAAGCTTCATGTACCCATGATAGGGATTTAGTCATTGCTATAGGTGAAGATCAGAGCCCAGGCGGGATGTAAGACAGGGTGTCGCAGATGCAACAATATCTCCAGAGCCACTTTGTATGCCTTTGTTCGGGATGCCCCTTCACCTGTCGCGCTTAGGTTCCGTCCAAGTTCGCCGATTCCAGTGCTTCAAGAGAGCACACAGTTCCTTCCCAGTAGTCTTCATCCTCGGTTCCGAATCATCGCAGTCCCTCGAATCCATGGTGCAGAACTAAATTCTCGAAAGGTGGTCAATGTTTTGAAAGGGGCCCGTGACCAGCGGAAATTGGATTTTTTGACCCAAACCTGCAAGTGTACTGTTGTTTAACGTTGTCCAAAGCCCCTTGCGGTGTGACAGTACATTCGTTATGTGAATATCTGTCACATGGCTATGGCAACACAGACACAGGCAAGCTGGGGAGGCGTCGCGTCCGTCGAAAAAATCATTTCTGCACAACTACCGGCATCGCAGCTACGGTAGAAGTGACTGACCCTGTTCTTGTAATCTTGACGCTGGAAAATTCCATTCGGAAATACCAAACACATCCACTGAAAGTGGATGGAATGGGCGTCAAGACCGTGATTTTTGGGGGAGTGGACTGCCCTGTATCGTGAACCCGCTGAGGGTACAAAATACAGAACAGGGAGGCACAGGTGCAGCACAACACAGGCAGGCAGGCAGGAAACAATGGGTGCAGGTCAGACAAAATGTTCGGTGTCAATCGGCTTGGTTTGATTTGTAGGGATGATGCGGAACACACAACCCGCACCCAACCTCCAGATTCAGCCACTGTACCCATTTTCACCAGTTATATCCGCTCACTCAGAGCAAAACCGAAAAATACTACGAGAAACACTTGGCCTCGATGCTGTGAGTGTTGCATTGGACGTTTCAAAGACAAGTCGTTGTGTGTGCGCCAAACCCGGATGAACAAACCTCACGTGGTTTGGCTGATGAAGGTTGGTGTGAATGTGCGCACAGTCATAACAACAAGGCAAGGTAGATTGTGTTTGTCACCCAAAGCGCTGCCAACTATCTTTTTCACTGTGGGGGTCTTCGCTACCGGATGGTCGTCAGTGCATCTTGGTGTATTTGCTGTTGAAATAGTGAAAACTGACGAAGATTGACGAAGAATAACGACCAGCGAAGACCCCCTGTGACAACCTTCTTGTTGTGTGTGGTCTTGTCCCAAAAAGAGAACTCGTCCAGCCAGTGGGTCGTAACAAGCGACACTCACACCTTGCCATTTTGTAAGTTCGGCGTAGCCAACTCAGGAAACTTTTCACCGTGCGGATCCTTGCGAACACTTCACACGCCCGGCAGGTTGGTGGGGTGTTCTGTGTTCGAAGAAGTTCGACTGTCGTTGCACCGTCACACCCCACTCACCCATCCCACCCCGCCACCAGAGATCACACTCCAGAAGATGGGTTGTTCTTTTGCGGTGGTTTGATGGTGGTGTCGAAAGCAATTCGCGCAAGATACTGAACGACGCACAACACTTTTCACCCAGAAAAGGGGGGGTTTGGCCCTTCAATGAAAACCTGCCACACAGCCGCTCAGGCCTTGCGATGCTCAAGTGCCGGTTGGACCCCTATGTCCTTCAGGCCCCAAAGCAGGCAACGATATGGGATCAACCTCACAGGGGTGAACAACAGGGTGAACAAGGCACGGGTTTACACTGCAACCTCAAGGACTGGCGACACCTCTCCCACAGTCTGCGGCACTCTGCCGTGGCGACAAGGCTTCCTGTCACGGGAGATCGCTGCGTGGATCAACGTGGCACCACCCGTGTGCTCGGCAGGTTGTTTCGGCACCTGCTTTCTCCGTGTCATGCTTTTCGTGAGCGTGTCAGGGATTGTTGGCACACGCTGGGGAGGGTTTCACATGATGACATAACATACATCAGAAGCACACACCCACGTGGCGCTATCCTTGGCAGGACTTTGAAGTGCCGCCTTGATATCCTTGTTGGATAGAACCCTCATATCACACCCTCAATCAGCTGACGAAAACCTAGGAAAAAACGAGTGTAGGATAGCGGGCCCGGTTACTCACGGTATGGACCCTCGGGGCCAGGCTGCGATACCAGCACGCGAACCCAAATTGCAATACGAAAACCTGAGATTTCTGGCTGATTTGGCCATGTACCCAGGTCCTCAGCAGGAGCTAGATATTCGCGGTCCCATTTTAGGGCAACGAATGGGCTCAAAATTCATAAATTCCTTTGAAAACGGACCCAAATGTCCAAAATAGGCCCACCCCAAAAAAAATTTTCGAAAAGGTCCCCCCACAGAATTTCTCAGAATTTCCAGAATTCTGAAAAATCTGGAAAAATCTGTCCAGAATCTGGACAGATTTTCTCAGATTTTGAAAATTCTGAAAAATCTGGAATCCCCAGAATCTGCCAGAATCTGTGAAATTCTGGCAGAAATCTGTCAAACCATGTAATAATAATTAATTTTCTAACTAGTTATCTAACGAGTGATCGATCGAAATTAAAGAGCAATCTCTTGTGATCACTCGTTAGGTCTATCACTCGTTAGTCCACTCGTTAGATAACTAGTTATCTCGTCGACTAGTGCGCCGTGTGGGGAGGGTGGGGGGGGGGGGGTATCCAGTCCGTCTGCTCTGTGTGCTGGGGGGAAACCCCCCGGCACAGAGAGCACCTCCACTCCCTGTACCACCCATCCCTGTCCTGCAGATGGTGCGGCTCTACGGGTCGGTTGATGCGTTTGCGATGCCCACCCGTGGGGAGGGTTGGGGCCTGCCGATTATCCAGGTATGTTGTGAGGCATGCGTGATGTGCCAAAGACGCATCGTGCCAAACGATTGCCTTGTAGGTTGTGCTGTGGGGTGTGGTCCGTATCCAACCCCTCCCCCACCCTGCATTACCCAACAATACAACAGGCCATGGCGATGGGGCTGCCAACTATCGCCACCAACTGGAGTGGGAATGTGGACTTCATGCGCGACAACAACTCGCTGCTTCTGAAGACCGATGGGCTGACTGAGGTTCCCGGAAGTATGTGCGAAGCACTTTGTGTCGAATCTATCCGTTTTGTGGGGGTGTTCTTGCGATCGACGAATGCCCACCGGTTCTTCTGTTGTCTTCCCTTTCTTATTTGCAGACAACACAGTCCCACAAGCAGCAGGGCGATATTTTCAGTTCTTTTGTTAGTCGTCGGCTGAAGTGCACAACACGCACATCCAGCATTGGGATATCATAGACACACACATGCGTGCAGAGCCACCACCACACCCCCACAGGCTCAGAGGAGCGCGGCATCAAGAAGCTATGGGCGGAGCCAAGCGAGTCACACCTGCGTCAGCTGATGCGCAAAGTGGTGTCCGAACCTTCAGAGGGACGCGCCATCGGGGCGAGGGCACGCGCATTCGTCGTGGAGAACTTCTCCGACGAAGTGATAGCGCGGAAGGTGCGGAGCCGCCTCGACGAAATCAGAAGAATTGTGCTGGAGCGGCGCAGGAGCGGGTGATCCGGGGATGACGCCACCACTGCCTCCAAAACCTACTGCCCCTCCAACTGCATGCATCGTGCATAACACTCGCAACCCCCCCCCCCCCCCCCTGATCTGTGCAGCACATCGCTTCTCGATGCTGTGCCGCAGAGGGCTCATGGCAGGTGGTATAATAGCTACACCACTATCTAGAACCAGTGTTTTCGACACGACCGCCTCGCCTCGCCTCACCTCACTCCCCACCTGCACCCAAATGTATTCTGCTAACCAAACAAATATGGCTCTGCCGACTCTACACTGAAGAATGGCTACATCTCCCCCCAGGAGGGTGTGTTGCAGTTTTGGGTTAGCAGCGCTGGCATCACGGAGTGTCCCCTAGAGTCCACCCCGTGGGAACCGGGCCCCGCTATCCCACTCCCACCCAGGAGGTGGTGTCGAGAGGAGGGGGGGGGTGATTTGGAGGAGGGAAGCGAATATCGGTGGTGACGGGCGCTCGGTTTCGACATCCGTCCCAAGCCCGCCACAGCCCCCACGCACAGGAGGGAGGGAGGGGGGTGGGGTGGGGTGGGGTTGATGCTGACGTACACACGCCAATGCGCGGGAGGGGGGGGGTGGACATAAGTATCCCCATCGCAGAGCACACCCCACCCTCCCCAAGGAGACTTGCTTTTGCTTTCATTATCGACACTCAAGCCCCCCCCCCCCCCTAGGCATACAGTGCAAACGATAATTATTATCGCATATATACCAGATACGATAATTTTCGGAAAATTGTCGCATACGATAATTCATTATCGCATACGATAATCCATTATCGTATGATGCGATAATGGATTATCGTATACGACCAGATACGATAATTATTATCGTATGCGATAACATACGATAATCCCATTATCGTATGCGATACCCACCTGATTTTGCCCGAAACCAATCACCGAAATCTTCAGTTTACCACCGCCAAACGCCACCAAACCCCGCCAAGGGCCACAATCAGCCACAAAATGGAGATCACTACCATTCTCCCAGCCCCAGGAAGGGTAAGATGAGCCTGTGGGGTTGGTCAAGGACTGGTTTTCGTCTTCGGAAGGGTGCCGTTGGGAAGAATATTCGATTTGCTTGACCGCACGACGCCGTTGGGTGAAGGAGAAGCCGTACGGTACACTTCCTGTTCCTGGACGGACCGGGGTTCGATCCGTACTACAGGCCAAGCCCACTGCCCCCCTATAACAGGGAGGAAGATAGCACTTGCACACCCGGACATTACTTGCACTGCATTCCACCCCGGTTCCAGGCACATTATTGCACCGCCTGAATGCCTGAAGTACCTCGCTGTGCCCAGTTCCCCTGCTACAGCCAGGTAGTGGGCTGCCTCCTTGTCGCGGTGCAGCAACAGTTCGTTGGTGGCGGTGAGGGGGTGCCGGCTTGGGCCGTGGCGAAAGAGATGATTCAGGGAGACGCTATGTCATCACTGGTCGTCAGTCAGAGGGGAAGAACGGTGTTCCTCACTTTTTCACTGCTCACGGGAGCGAAGGCCAAGTCCAACATAAGTGGTAGCCTTGAAGAGAAATCTCCTGATCTCTCCAAACATTGCACCGAAGACCACACCTGCCTATCAGGTTCTTCCCCACCAGTCGAACAGTCTTTCTTGTTCATGTTCTGGGCAGGGTGCTCTGTCTCGGTCACCCCGACACCTGCTCCAACTAGGCTAGCCCAACGTCTTCCCTCAGTGTTCTCACAGGGTGTCCTCAGTATCTGGGTCCCGACGGCAAGGCAGCGTACCAGTCGGCTTTGCGAACCCGCAACAGGCTGTACTGGTGGTTGCATACCGCCGCAAGTATGACCCTGTTGCTGCGTAGTCATGTTTTCCATGAAGTGGGGTGGCGACAGGGTGTAAGTTACGAGGGGAAGGGCATGTGGAACGGCCACTGCCCAATCCCCAGAGTCCTCTCCGCCCCACTGTGCCTGAAACTTCTTCAGACAGACATAGTGATGTGCATGTCATGGCACTATGTGTGTTGTGTCTCTGCCACCCATTTGTGAGGGACATTCTACACTTCTGAGTGAAGCCCCCCGTCACCAATAATTCAAAGAAGCAAAAATGGCAGCTTCCGGCTCCACTTTTACCACTTTTTCAATGTGTTCTGGGCTGATTTCTGGTTTTCCGAAAATCTCAAAAAATTATCGCACCATTATCGTATATTATCGTATACGATAATATACGATAATGGGAGTACGATAATAATTATCGTATGCGATAATAATTATCGTTTGCACTGTATGCCTAGGGGGGGCTAAAACCGGGAGTAAACCCAAATTTTCAACTTCGCCGCAGAGAGGCCCCCAAGGGCACCAAAAGGCCAGAAACACCCCATATCACCCCGGAAATCCGGTATCTGCCCGAAATAGGCCCAAATTCCGCCCGGAAAGCTCATTTTTTGCGTCTCCAATTTTTTGGCACAGATGTGGTACCGGTGCTGTGCCAGTTTACAGCGGCTGCTTGCAACATACAGCGAAACCTGTGGTCGAAGCAACCGAATGGTTCATCGGTCAAGCTCTACTTGATGACGCGGATCGATGTAACAGCACCATGTACCGAGGGGCGACAAGCAGCACCGCGAGGTGGGGGCAGAGGCCAAAGTGCACCCGTGTTTGCACTGAGAAGGTTGGTATCCCTTGTAGATTGAGGTTCCGGAGATGATGGGCACGCACTATGGGCGGAAGCAGGACGCTGCTCAGAGGGTTTGTCCGATCCGACGCCATTCAGAGGTGGCAATAGCTCAGCGACCTCGATATCCCCCACAGTGAGCACTTGATGCCCTGCTCTCATTGAGAGTAATCAAATAGCGGCCCTTACCATTCTAATGGGCGGCTACGCCCAAATAATTGAAGGCAAATGACAAGGAACCTGCTGGTGAGCTGAGCGCCACTCGGATCGAGAACGTTTTCCTTCTCGAGGATAAGCTCGTCTACCTCCTCCGGGAGATGCACCGGAGTGGCTGGCGCAGTTCATGTCGTGCCAGCCAGCATTGGGGTACGTGAAAAAGGTACGGTGGCACGCCAACCACGATAAACACACCTTGCCAATCTTAAAAACTGTGAAGGGGGCGGAACACTATCGAAGTGGCTCAATCATGACCACATTGATGCAATGGTGACATATGACGTCAAGCCGTAGTGCCTGCAGAAAGGAGTGCCCGCCGGCTGTTTTTCTCGGCCATTCAGGGTACCGCATCTGGTACCACATCTGTGCCAACTGAAAAAAATCGCGTTTCTGGGCCTCTCTGGGCCACACAGGTCACCAAAACCCCCCAGAAACACGTTTCTGGACTGGTTTGGGTCGGTTTGTAGCATTGATTTCATGTTTAGGGGTGCTCCCTGAAAAAGTGGGGTTTACTCCCGTTTTTTGGGTTGAATTAGCCCCCCCTACCCCCCCCCCCCCCCCCCACCCTGCGGCCCTCCCCAAGTCATGCAGGGCATGGCACGCAGGGGGCAACCCCGCCCCCTTTTCAGCTTGCCACTTTGTGTGTGGTGAGAGCTCTCTGCCTGCCGCACTGTCCGGTGTCTCCACGGGGGTCTCCAGGGGACAGCACACAACCCACAACCAACCGCAGGTGAGGGAGCGGGGGGGCGCTGGGAGGGGGGTGGGGTGGGGGGGAGGGGCTCCGCGCCGAGCCATGTCGAAGGTGAAGAAGGGGAAGGTATCTCCGAAGAAGAAGAAAAAGAAGGCGGTCCAGCCCGCAGCCCCGCCGGCCCCCGTGACATGCGAGGAGACGGCGTGCGTTGCGGGCGCCGTTGCAGCCGCATGCATCGCAGCGGCGTGCGACACGACCAACCCGCTCCTCCGCCTATATTATGAGGCCTCCTCAGACTACCTCACTGAGATCAACGATACCTTCTCCCTCCCGGGGGTGCTCCGATCGCTCCTGCTCCCGACACCCTACGTCGCGCTGAAGAGCACCTCCGACACCTTCCTCACAATCGACTCTCTTTTGGAGCCGCTGCTCCCCCACCCCCCGAGGTACCACTGCCAGATCGCAGGGGTGGCTGACGCCTCCACCACCCC
The DNA here is from genome assembly GCA_963210315.1 of Rhynchopus euleeides. Lineage (NCBI taxonomy): Eukaryota > Euglenozoa > Diplonemea > Diplonemida > Diplonemidae > Rhynchopus > Rhynchopus euleeides. The sequence continues at coordinate 1,807,299 of OY723274.1, forward strand.
GACACACACACCCACGCCCACACCTCCCACCACCCCGCACACCACCACGGCGCCTGCGGATGCCGCAACCGATGGGGATAAGGCATCTGCTGTGCTTCCTCCGGAGGCAACCCCGCCGATGCATGCTCCGTTTATTCAGGGGAAGGCGTCACTCCGAGCGAAGGCGTTGCATCAGACTCGGGGGGGCGCGAGGCTGACCGCGTCGGAGCTTGGGAGGATGAGGTTTGCGGATGTGATGTTCTATCTCGAGCGGGGCCGCCCCTTCGTCGCGGGGTGGTGCCTCGCGGTGCTTTTCAAACGGGGGGGCATCCGGTCCGTCGTCAACACCGCATCTATCAACACGCTCACACAGGACCACCTCGGGGTGACCGCGGTCGCCGCTGCGCTGTGCACCATGGTGCGTTCCATCCACCCTCTCTTGCTGCTCCCCTGCCTCGCCCCCGAAACCCTCTCCTGCCAGGGCTGGGTGTATCCCCGACTCCTCCTTGCCGACCTGCGGAGGACGCTGTGGCTGTTCCCCGGGCAGCAGATCCGGCAGGTCGGGCCCTACATCCTCGACTCCCGATTCGACGGGGGGAACTACTCATGCGCGGAGTGGAGCTCGGAGGAGGCCTGCCTCAGCGTGACTGCGCTTCCGGATGCGGGGGGGAATCGGATGTGGTTTAGCTTCGATATCCAGCGTGCGACAGCCGCTGCGCCTGATAGAGTCACCATCGCCGTGTCGGATTATGCGAAAAACATGGCCCTCTTCGTCCCGAAGGACGGCGTGACACACCGCCCTGTCCTCGCGAGGAATCACGGGGCGTTCCGAAAAGTGGAGCTCCCCCCGACATGGAGGCTCGTCCCGGGTCTGTCCGATCGGATCCAGGTGGCGTTTCCCATCACTTTCTCGGGGCTTTCTGTCGCGCCTGCAGAGGGGGGTGGTGGTGGTGGGGGGCAGCAGGGGGGGACGCTGCACCATGCTGCGTCGTTCTCAGGGAGGTCTGCTCTGCAGAGCGGGGCCCCTGCGCTGCGGGGTGCGGCGGCAGCGGCGGCGTCGGGTGGTGGCGGGGCGGGGGGTGGTGGTGGTGGTGGCCGCACCTCGCACACCCTGACCCGGGCGCACAGCGCGGCCCAGGTGAAGGAGCAGCGCGACCTGGCGTCGCACCTCCAGTCGGGCCTGTCGCCCGGCGAGGCTGCCGCCGCCGCCCCGCTGGAGACGACGCTGTCCGTCGCATTCACCTACCCCTTCTCCTACAGCAGGCTGATGCGCTACATCGCCTCCACCCTGGATGCCACCGCCGCAGCCGCAGCCGGGGGTGGTGGTGGTGGTGTCGACACCACCACCACCACCCCTGCTGACGGCACCCCCCCTGCACCGGAGGGGGCGCCGCTTCCCGCCGCGGCAGCGCAGCACCCGGCAGCCTCTGGCTACTCCGGCAGTGGGGCAAGCTCTGCGGCGAAGCCGCAGGGGGGTGTGCGGCGTGGCGGTGGTGGCGGCGGCGGCGCAGCCGCCACGAGGGAGAGGCCTGTGGCTGCCGCGGCAGCGGCAGCGGTGCCGTCGCCACCTCCTGCGCATAGCCCGCAGCACAGCCAGGCGGTGGCGGCGGCGGGGCCTGTCAGCCCGCAGGCGGGGGGTGGTGGTGGTGTGGCATCGCCACCGCCTGCCACGCTGTGCCTGGGGAGGCAGTCGTTCCGCGTGGAGACGCTGTGTCTCTCCTACGACAGGCTCCAGGTCCCGGTGTGCACCTTCTCCACCCCGGGGGATGGGGCGGCGGCGCGCGGGGCTGCCGAGGGCACGCAGCTGCCGCCCCCCGCATCGCCCTCGCCGCCGCCTCCTCCACCCGCCGCGGGGGATGCGGCCTGCGCTACCGCAGCGCCGGCATCGCCTGTGTCGCCGGCTGGGGGGGCACCAAAGTGCCCCGCCTTGGGGGAAAGTGTCAACTCTGCCTCGGGAAGGCGGGATGGGTGTGCTGCGGAGGGTGTTCCACAGCAGCAGTTCGTCGGGAAGCCCATCGTCTACATCACAGGGAGGGTGCATGCGGGTGAGGTGCCCGCGAGCCACATGGTGCATGGGTTCTTCACGTTTCTCCTCGCGGGGGGCTCCAAGGTGGAGCGCCTCCTCGCGATGTATGACTTCCGCATCGTGCCGATGCTCAACCCTGACGGTGTGGCGCGAGGCTTCTCCAGATGTGACGCGAGGGGGGTGAACCTCAACAGAGTGTATGATGACCCAGACGAGGAGCTGCATTCGCCGATTTGGAGTGTCTGCGAGGATATCCAGAGGCTGCAAGGGGAGGGGCGTCGGGTGTACGCATTTATCGACTTCCACGCGCATGCGAGGAAGCGTGGTGTGTTCGCCTATGGGAATGAGCTGGTGGGCCCGGAGAGCGACCTGCAGAATCTGTTCGTTTTCCTCGGGGGGCTGAGGTGCCCCGTGTTTGACTACCACTGCAGCAACTTCACGGATGTGTCCTTCCTCCGGAAGAACAAGGATGGGTCGGGGAGGATTGCCGTGAAGAAGAGGTTCGGGATTCCGATCGTCCTGACGATCGAGGCGAACTACTGCACAGGGGACTCCATCTCGTTTGCATCGGGGAAGCCGGTCCGCACCGTGGCCACCCCCTTCACCCCTTCGGTGTACCAGAGTGTCGCGTCTGGCATGCTGTGCGCCTTCTTGGACCTCCGGAGGGACGGCGACCCCGAGAGGGACCCCCTGCCGGGATTTTCGAACACAGAGCGGATCAGGCGGTATCTTGCGAACTGCCCGGTGCTCGGGTCGAAGAGCAAGGCCTCCAGCGGCAAGGGTGCTGCGGGTGGAGGTGCGACCGTCGGCGCTCTCCCCATCAGCCCGCCCGCTGCGGCAGCGTCGCAGGGCAGGCAGGCCGTGGTGGCGGCGGTGGTGGGTGCTGCGGCGGTGGCCAATGGAAACGGTGTGGATGCCTCGCCAAAGCCTGAAGATGACGTAGATCAGGCTGACGAGGACTCCGCGTGATCTGCCCCCGTTGCGTTTTGATTTAACGAGTGAGTTACGAGCGACGAGGCGGAGCGAGAGCCGCGAAGTAACGAAAGGGAAATCGTACGACTTGAAGCTTTAGGATAAGCGCCTTCATGCCACTTCGCAGAGCCTCAACACAGCCTTGTGCGCTTGACAATACGTAGTCCAGAACTGTTCTCCCCACATTTGCTGGGCAGGTTGTCTCGCATTGAAGTGAAAGGAGTGCGTATTTTTTTTGTTAGTTCGGCGTAGCCAACTGGGGAAACTTTCTGTGCCTTTAGCTGGATCGTGCGTCCCCACTCACACCACTTCATCAGACCGGGGAGTGGTGTACACAAAGAGTGGGGTCTGCGTTCCAACAAAACAACTTTCGGCAGTAATTGGTTTGTTGTCTCGTTTTGCTGTCACTTTACGATCCAGCGGGGGCACAGATAGTTTTTTTCTTCCAACAAGGTACTTGTCAGGCGGAAATGCAGCGATAGGGGAAGTGCTAGGTGCTTGCCGTCACACACAGTCTTATGCGCCTGCCAATCACACCAACACTTCCGCAGGCAAAATTTTCTTGTGCGATCAACGAAAAAAAATTTCTCGTTTACCTTTCGTATTTCTTCACGAATGATCCTGCACGACTCCAGCTATATTTGCTGCCGTCGTTGGATGATAAGGGGGTGGGGGTGGGGGTGGTGTTGACTTCCAGGTCTTTTGTTACACTTCGAGGGGGGGGGGGGGCGGGGCACACATGTGTCATGTGTGTGTGTGTGTGTGGAGGGGAGGGGGAGGGGGGGTGGCTATTCGAATAGAGCAAAGAGGTGTGTGCCTCTCTCCACCTCTCCAACTCGCAGCACACTCGCCAGGCGGGGGGTGCCCGTCGGATGTCCTTAATATGAACTCCCGTGGTGTAGGCAGAAAATATCGTGGGGGTGGGAGGGTGACGGGATAACGGGCCGTTCCTACACCTTCAAACCAGAGAATACAGGGCAAGAGGCACAGAATCATGCGGGTGCCGCTTGTGCCGATATAGATAGAGTACAGCGCCGATAGGGTGGTGTGACTGTGTGTCGAGATGCCAAGAGGGACCCAGTGTGACACAGCGGGCAGGCCAGGACGGGGCCTGGGGGGCCTTTTTATAATGACCCCTTCTTCTGCTGTGTGTGTTTGCATCAGGCAGCCCTTCTATCCTGGCGCGTTGCCATCACACACACACACATATGGTTATGTTGTGAGGCGTCGCTTTTTCTGTGTTTGTGAGTAAAGCTCCGTTGTATAAACCCTAACCCTCTGCACAGTTCCAAAGGAAGGTCCCACCCAAGCACTCGCGGTGTACTGCTCCGTCTGTCAAGGTGCCGGTGGTGCGTAGAACCCTCATTCCTGCAGAGGTTGGCTGTTTTGGCACCAAATTCCGATCGTCCTCCTGCCCGACTGAATGGATTTTTTCAAAGGGGGGAGTTGATGTAGAACCACATGCTGTTCGGTACTGGCCATGCCGCAAACACGTTTGCCGAGGGGATTGGAAAGAAACGCGCAGGCATGCCACGCTCCAGGCAAGGCGCGGTGGTTCAGCCCCCCTACACACACACACACCCCACCTCTTTGTGGACCCTGCTGATTCTGTGCCCACTCCATCCGTCCCACACAATTGGTCGTGAAGGAGGGTAATCCGCGTCTTCCAAGCAGGAACGACTGGATATTTTTTGCACATAACACACCTGTGTGGTACGGGAAATGCTACGAGGAACGCGATGGACTCGGGACTGCTGCTGGCCTCTCTTGCTATGGTTTACTTATGTTTCGTGCTCCACCTGCTCCACCTCATTCTGCACTTCAGATGATCCACTTCACGTGGGTTACGGGTGGAAGCGTCCAATGCAACACTCACAGCATAGAGGCCAAGTGTTTCTCGTAGTATTTTCCCCAAACAAGCTTGCTCGTCACAGCGAAAGAGTCAGTGGGAGCGTACAGGCGCGCAGTGTGTTTTGAGAAAGCAACACGAAACCACTTACTCACAGCAACGCCCTTCGCAGGGGCCACAACACACTGCCGCTCATTGCGCACAAACACAACGCGGACTCTTTGTTGTTTGCTACCGCCATCGCCTCCCCAAACTCCCGAACTGCCAAGCCCAAACACAGGAGGGTGTCTACACAAGTCGGACTCATTTTGTTTTCTTGATTGACCAACCAAGCGTGAGCCGCCTGTTTGTTCTGCATCTGTACTGGCAGAGTGGTGGGTGTGTGATGCGTCGCCACACGTCCCCCTTGCCTGCCATGGCGTGTGTGCTGCTTGCCTGCGTCACGGTGCTGGGGCAGGTACCGGGGCGGGTCGAGGTGCAGCCTCTGTCATTTGAAGCGACTGGCGATTTTGAACTGACAGCGGGCCTCGAACTGGTGGCGAATGTGAGGTTCTCATCAGGGGCGCACACCGCGGACTACAACTGCATGTTGTGCAAGCCCGGCCTGTTTAAGCGGCACTGCAAGAAGACCCTTTCGCTGCAGCCACAGACCCTGCTGATATCTGACACGTCGCCCCTGCTGCAGGTAGTGGTGCAGGCCTGGGAGGACGACAAGGGCGACACATGCACCTTCGATGATGGCGATGACTCTCTCGGCACATCGACGTGTACGCAGGCCCTTAGGCACGGCCCGCCTGGCGAGTGGCAGACGCACGAATGCCCGGGCAGTGGGCGCGACGACAAGAATATTGCGTACCGTGTGCGTTGGTTTCCGGGAGCTACGCCGGACACGGGTGTTCCGCTCACACCGGTGCCCGAAACACCAGCACCTGCAACACCTTCACCGCCCACACCCGCACCTCCAACCCTGGCGCCTGCAACGCCTTCGCCATCTACACCTGCACCGCCGACAGCAGGGCCTGCAACCCAGGCCGCTGCCCCTGGCACTGCGACAGGGGTGCCACAGGAGACTGTTGTGCACGTGCGCTACGACTACGACAGCAACGATACCTTGCGCGACATCGCGCTGATGTCTGTCGGGGCACTGGTGATGCTGCTGTACGCTGTGTGCGACGGCGTGTGCATGGGCCAGGATGATGACAGTGTCACGGAAGAGATGCATGTGGTGTGTGCCCCGTCTGCACCGCCGGCACCAGACTCCGACATGCACGACACGCACAGCAGCGAGACGCTGGGCACTCCGGTGTGCCAACCTGCTGACTTGCCGCCTGCCGACCCGACGTGTGGCAGCCCCGCAGCCGGAGCCGCATACTCCGGCTACGCCGAACAGGAGTAGCCGCAGCGGATGGCCTTGCCAACCTAGCTCCATGCGATGGACTGTCAATCCACAACCCACTCCGTGGTGGAGCAATGTAGGTCGCCCTGTCCCCGTATTTCCCGATCGAGTTGTTTTGCACAAACCCTGGTTACGGCGTGTTGCTTGCAGCTTGTGGAGAACACATGGAAGGTGTCATTCTGGTCTGCCAACGGTGCTCTGCACAACATGCCCCCCCTCCACCAAGGGGAAGGGGGTTGTCTGTGATGCGGAATCATCAAGCGCATCAATGCAAAGCGAATGAATCGTATTGAGAGGGGGACACCTAAAAGTATAGTTTATCCACAGTACAGATACATGGTAAGCAAGACCCACGTCTGCACACCATGGATTTACCTATTAAACCGGGGTGCAACAGTGGTCCTGCCGCTGTTTGGCTATCCGCATGTGAGCACCAAGTACCACCGCGTCGGCTAAGACACCATAAGAAACCTTGGTGACCGCGCCCTTCGCGCCCCTGCGGTGAGCCAAACCGGGGGAGTGTGGGCATGCCCTGCAAGTTTGGCTGCCATGAGTAGCCGTGGTGGTTCGGCGATACTTGAGGTGCCAGCACGGCAACCCAGTATTCGGTGCGTGTTGTTGTGATGCTGGGTGATTGTCCTCAGCTCGTACCACAGCCCCCTATCCCCCACCCCCCCTCGAATCTTTCCGCCCCTGTTGGTGCCTATTGTATCTCCTTCTATTTTTTGACCCCATCTAGCCAAACGCCAGCAGGTTTCTTCCGTCATCTGTGCCGCAAGAAAGGCTTGAAAACTATGCGTCTGCAAATCAGAAAAAAGGGAGAGAAGAACCAGCGGGTATTCGTCGATCGCGAGAACACCCCACAGATTCATGCCGGACCAGTCGCTCACTTCCGGGGCGGTTTTCAGAACCCCGCCCCCGCCCCTCCCCGACTGGCGTTCCTTTCCCTTTTCCTTTTCTTTCCCTCCTTTCCACCCGCCGTTTTAAGCAAAGGAAGCAACAGATCTGTCCCATCCGCAGGGGCCGGAGGTGGGGGGACGGGAACTCCGGGCCCAGGATAACACCCCCTCCCCCCCAAGACGTTCTCGGCCGTCGCCCCCGCTCGCGGCGACGGCATCCCCCAGCCGCAGCGCCTGCTGGCCCGCGCCTGGTGCCCCTGGTGCCTTCCCCGGACCACCCGGAGGAGGCTGCGGGGTGACGTCACCCTCTCGCCCGCGGGAGCGGCCTTCACCGGCCCGTCGTCCTCGCTCTCGTCGTCGTCTTCGTTTGCCTCACTTGCCTTCGGGTCCTCCTGCTCCTCCTCGGCCTCCCTGTCCTGTGCCTCCTCCTCCTTCTTCGACAGCTTGCGCTTCGGCGGGGCGCGGGGAGGCATATGGGGGGTCGGGTGCGTGTGGGGGAGGGGTGTTGTTGTGTAAGGTCAAGTGAAGAACCAGCAAATTTTTCGCCGATCGCGAGAGCACCCCCACACGCCTGCTGCGGGTGTGTTGTGTCCTGCATGATCTGCAGATCAAAGTTTTCTGCGTTGGTAGCACCAATCTGTCTGGAGTTTTTCACCATAGACGCAGTATCTATTCGCCCACGGAGGGATATCACTGATGAGTTTCCCCCTCCGAAGTTAGGAAGCGAAAACGTGATGTGAACCTGAGAAAGCCAAGTGCAGCAATGTCCTCCTCCTTTCAGAATCAAGTGTACCCTGTGCTGTGATTACTTCCTGGGGTTGAGGACGGGCTCCGTCTATACATTTTCATTGCCCTCGAACCTGCTTGCAAGGTAAGGGGCGTCAACGAGACAGATCGTATGCTACGTTCCCCCCCGCCGGTTCCTCCTCAGCCATGAACGGGAACAGGGGCACCTGGGAGGAGCAAATCCCAGGCAGACGACACCAGAGGGTGGGTTTTGTTTGGTATTTGTAACCACCGGCTCAGCCTCGAACTGCCTCATTTTTGACACCCCATCCCTCCCTCCGCTGCCTGTAAGCAAGAGAAGGGGCAGCTTTTTTGGTGTCGACAATCACAAGCAAGCTCGAGGCGAGTGTTCGACTGGTCGCGCTGCAACACGTTCCCAAGAAACGAACAAAACGAAGAGATTGTGAGTTGTATGTTTGATCTTGGTACACCCTGGTCGGTCGACGTCCCACCCCACACCACCCACACGCTTTGGCAGTATTTTTCTCTTTTCTCGGGATGGCGGGGTAGCCGGATCCGCATCGTGCGGCTTTCTGCATCGTTTACTACGACCCTGTCGCATTACAACGCGACTGCACTGCGGCTCAACCACTTTGCCTGCTAGATATACCCAACACACCCTCCCGTTGTGCGCACAGTTTTCCGATGCAACATAACTGGTGCCAAATGGTACATTGCTCGAGGGTGTTAGGAGACTTGCCTTAGGCCTACCTTCACACTCGAAAATCACACACCGACCGACTTTTGATTTTGGTCAACAAGCAAACAGGCCTTCTGGTCTAACAACCCTCCGAACTGCCAAGCCCAAACACAGGAGGGTGTCTACACAAGTCGGACTCATTTTGTTTTCTTGATTGACCAACCAAGCGTGAGCCGCCTGTTTGTTCTGGAGTGGTGGGTGTGTGATGCGTCGCCACACGTCCCCCTTGCCTGCCATGGCGTGTGTGCTGCTTGCCTGCGTCACGGTGCTGGGGCAGGTACCGGGGCGGGTCGAGGTGCAGCCTCTGTCATTTGAAGCGACTGGCGATTTTGAACTGACAGCGGGCCTCGAACTGGTGGCGAATGTGAGGTTCTCATCAGGGGCGCACACCGCGGACTACAACTGCATGTTGTGCAAGCCCGGCCTGTTTAAGCGGCACTGCAAGAAGACCCTTTCGCTGCAGCCACAGACCCTGCTGATATCTGACACGTCGCCCCTGCTGCAGGTAGTGGTGCAGGCCTGGGAGGACGACAAGGGCGACACATGCACCTTCGATGATGGCGATGACTCTCTCGGCACATCGACGTGTACGCAGGCCCTTAGGCACGGCCCGCCTGGCGAGTGGCAGACGCACGAATGCCCGGGCAGTGGGCGCGACGACAAGAATATTGCGTACCGTGTGCGTTGGTTTCCGGGGACCACAGTGGCCCCTGCGACAGCTGCACCGGATACGAGTGCACCGCTCACACCGGTGCCCGAAACACCTTCACCGCCCACACCCGCACCTCCAACCCTGGCGCCTGCAACGCCTTCGCCATCTACACCTGCACCGCCGACAGCAGGGCCTGCAACCCAGGCCGCTGCCCCTGGCACTGCGACAGGGGTGCCACAGGAGACTGTTGTGCACGTGCGACACTACAGCAGCGACACCTTGCGCGACATCGCGCTGATGTCTGCCGGGGCACTGGTGGTGCTGGTGTGTGTTGTGTGTGCTGTGTACTACATGCGGCGGCCGGCTGCGGCACGCCCCTACACGCAAGGGGACCAGGATGATGACAGTGTCACGGAAGAGATGCATGTGGTGTGTGCCCCGTCTGCACCGCCGGCACCAGACTCCGACATGCACGACACGCACAGCAGCGGGGCGCTGGGCACTCCGGTGTGCCAACCTGCTGACTTGCCGCCTGCCGACCCGACGTGCGGCAGCCCCGCAGCCGGAGCCGCATACTCCGGCTACGCCGAGCAGGAGTAGCCGCAGCGGATGGCCTTGCCAACCTAGCTCCATCCAGTCCCCACAGCCTGTGGAGGGACGCCTTCAAGGGCGTCAGATTTGCTTTCGCGTCTATGCATTTTCCACCACCCCCCTCACATCCACCGACCTACTAACGGTACTAACCAGATACATAGGTTTGTGTCGTGAATCTTTTGACACGTGGGTGGTCTTGGCTCTAAAGCAGGCGTGCATGAGGATCGAAGGGGTTTCGGCCAAATTTTAGGCTTTGAATCGAGACTCGCCTGACCGACTGGTGCGGGGATGAGGTCGACCCTGGACATAGCCTGCGGATGACCCCCGTAATACCAGGTTGCTGCTAGTTGGCTACTCGTCAGCCACTGGCAGAATTCTCAGAATTATCCCAGAATTCCCATTCATTTTGCTGTCACTTCATGATCCAGCGGAGGCACAGATAGTTTTTGTTAGAGTTGTGATTACAATACAGGAACCTTTTCTATGCAGATCATGCAGGACACACCACATCCGTGTGGGGTGTTCTCACGATTCGATGAATACCCGCTGGTTCTTCTCTCCCCTTGCTGATTTGCAGACGCAAAGTCCCCCCCGCCTGAGAGTCCCCTGTAATTTAGTTTTTAAACCCTGTGCCTGGAATTTTGTCCAAAAAATATCACGTTTTCGCACAAGGCATAAAATGGTCAAAAAACCCGAAAATCGGGTTTGTAGGGTATATGTCCCCTGTCTGAAAATGCAAAATATGGCCCCGCAGGTGCCCCCAGAGTGATTTAAAATTGGAAAATCGACATTTTCCACCTACGGGAAATCCCCCAAAATAGGGGGTCCCCAGTCACGAACCCCAAAAAAATGTCCCGCGCGCCTCTAAGGCACTCTGGATTTTTATTATGTCATCCAGATGTCACATCTGGGTCCAGGAACACCGGTTTTTGGCCTCAGGAAGTCGAAAAATATGTGTGGAAATTTTTATTCCTGACCAGGATCCCCTAAAAGCCCGATTTCCCCTGTTTACACATGGGGGATTTCTTGCAACGCCCGCTCGTGTGCTGAGTGTGTTATCCGCGACGTGGATGCGGTCGCCCTCTTCCTCCCAGAAGCCACTGATCTTCCTCATCCAACTTCACCTCCGGATGTACGCGGCACGTGCTTGGGTTGTCCTGTCGCAGTGCAGCAGAAGGTCCCCTGTGCACTGCTGCCCAAGCCATTTCGGCTGCACGGAATACGCCACGCAGAGTAACGTGGTATCGCGTGACCAGCTCGTGAGGCTTGTGCCCCGAATCGAATCGATAGGCTGCGAGCTGCATTGCCTCGGTCAGTTGATGTCCTTGTGTGTGCATTTTTGTGCACAACAGTCCCTTGGGTATCTGCAGCGCAGGTGCCTGCACTGGACCAGGACTCCTGATTTGCCTCTGGCACTTGTGATCGGAACGGATGCGGCGACATGCCACGGTGCCCATGAATAGCCATGCCGGCACGAAAGTACGTTCACGACGGTTGATTACCATTGCTGCACTCTGTCAGAACCAAGGGTCGCAGCTCACCTGAACGCCCACCAGGCCCCCCAACAGGGGGTGAAACCAAAGGGTCCCCCCTGGGGGTTTTTAACCCAAAATTTTCGAATTCGACATGTCCCCGGGATTTCCACTATGTCGCAGATTTCGACCATTGGGTCAAGAAAACCTAAAAATCTAGGGGGGAGGTGCTGAAGGATTGCACTGAAAATTTTATCTAACTCGGTCAAAATTCCAGGCACAGGGTTTTACTAGTTACGAGCGACGAAGCGTAGCAAAGTCGCGAAGTAACGAAGGAAATCGTACGACTGAAGATTTTGGATTAGCACCTTCATGCCACTTCACAGGGCCTCAACACAGCCTTGAGACAGCAAGTGTGCGCTCAACAAAAAGTAGTCCGGAACTGTTCTCCCACAGTTGCTGGACAGGGTGGCTATAATAAAGCGAAAGGAGTACGATTTTTGCAAAAGCCCAAACTTTTGATTTTTGTTTCGGGATTTAAAACCACCCCCTGCTATAAAAGATCGATAAAGTGAGACCCCGCAGAACGGAGGCGGCGCATCTGGTTTTCGTTTATTCCACACATGTCTGAAACCAGTTTCGCGTTTGATTCAGTTCTGCCAGCAAGGCGCTCTCTGCACACCAGACCCCCGACAGCAGGAGGGGGGGGTTTGCAGGTGTGTGTGGCCGTATCAAACGTATAGTATGATGATGATGTATGATAGAGGGAATACATGAAGAGACAGTTTCTGGCACAGGTTATTTGATCCACTAACCCGGGTTTGCGGGTTTGATGTCGTGTTCATGATCAAAAAGCGGGGTGTTCAGCGCATGACACACTGCTGCAAAGGTTCGCGTGATGATGAGTTGTGTTGTGATATTCGTGATATTGTGGCGTGGTCATGTAGGGGTTCTGTCTCAGTTCTGTGCCAGTTCCAGGGGGTTCCATGACGCCATGCTGGGTGATTTTTCTCGCTCGTACCCCCCTCGTACCGCCCCCTCTCGGATTCTTTTCCGTTACACCACCATCTTCTCAGACCCCCATCTAGCCTTACAAAAAAGCAACAGTTTTTTTTCTCTGGAAGACGATCTGCGCCGCAAGAAGATTGAAAAAGAAGATGGTTCACACTGCCCGTACTCTTGCTTGAAGGCAGGGATGGGCCTAGCCTGCGATTGCCGATACTAAAAGAAACGAAGGACAGCGAAGTTACCACCACCATTTTTTTTACTAGTTACGAGCGACGAAGCGTAGCGAAGTCGCGAAGTAACGAAGGAAATCGTACGACTGAAGATTTTGGATTAGCACCTTCATGCCACTTCACAGGGCCTCAACACAGCCTTGAGACAGCAAGTGTGCGCTCAACAAAAAGTAGTCCGGAACTGTTCTCCCACAGTTGCTGGACAGGGTGGCTATAATAAAGCGAAAGGAGTACGATTTCAGCCGGGGGTCATGAAGTCAAGAAATGGGTTTCAAGTTCTGTCTGGTACGCCCTGTCCCACCTCACCATCCCGCGCCCACTCCCATACGCTTTGGCAGTATTTTGCCCCTTCCTCGAGGCTGCGGGTGACAGCACCTTGAGACACAAGGTATATCGTATATGCATCACGACCACATCCCATCGTATGTGACTCCACGCAAAACAGGCATACACAGCACATCGCTGGTGTCGAGGTGCTGTTGGGTGTGGTTGTGGTCTTAGCCTGGTGTGTCTAGTTAGTCACACGAAGACACAGCAGTTCCAATGTCGATCGGGACGCGCCGCCTGGTGCTGGCAGAGGTTGTGTACCCGAAGCGCCCGGCTGCAAAGACCGTCACAATCAAGACGCGTGATGGGAGCCAGTACAAAGTGCCAAAAGACGCGGTATGGAGTGTGACCTGTTGAAGTTGGGAGTTCACAAGACACCGCAGCAGCGGTTCATGACCTGCCCGTTCGGCTGTAAGCATTTGCCTGGAGAGGGGACCAGGCGTACCACAACACCCCCACACAGTGCACCGTGTCAAACACGCCAGGCCAGGACGTGCTGCTGACACTGAAGACCGCCAAGACCCTGCTGAAGGCAGAGAACGCAGAGTATGCACATGGGTCACACATACACACACCACCCCCACCCAATGCGGGGATGCTGCTGGTGTCGGGGGGCGCCACACCGCCACAGAATCCCCTCCCCACTACCCCCCCCCCCCCTCTCTCGCTCACGCTCATTGTGCATTGATCTGCCTTGTACAGCATATCTGGTGTAGTGACTACAAAAAGGACTAACATCGCAAGAAGGTGCTGGGAGAACTACTTTTCCATTCACTCCCGACGATCAAACCCCCCCTCTCTCGCTCACGCTCCCTCTGTTCCCACACCCCACACCCCCTCAGGCCTGCACCCAAGAGAAGAACCCGCAAGGCTGCATCCGATGCCGAAGACGCTGAGGCGGCACCCGCGCTGCACATGGGGTCCCGCGTCGATGGCATGATCTTGGTGCGCCTCCTCCTTGCGGAGGAGCTCCTGCGGCAGCCGGAGATGGAGCACGTCGATGCGGATGCTGTGGGCACCCTGCTGGACTCCGCGTGGGGCCGTGTCGCGCCTGCGGCAAGAACCGCGCTGCTCTCGGAGACGAAGCGGACGGAGGACGAGGCACATCTGAACAAAGCGGTGCTCAGCACCGCAGTCTCTAAGGCGCTCCGGGCATGGCTTATGGAGCACGACGAAGAGGCTCTGGCAGCGTGTGCCTAGCACAGCACACAGCTGCAGTCGGGTGTGGCCATTGTCCCGTGTTTTGAGTGGGCCTCGCCAGACAGACAGACAGACAGACAGAGACGAAGGTTGTATCTGAATCCCCTCCGTGGCAGCGCGGGCAGGGCGGGTTGCGTGTCGGCACCGAGTGGGCATCGCGCCATGGGATGGGTGATGGGTGCCCGTTGTGCTCTACACAGCCCAAGAGGATCCATGCGTGGGTGTGCTGCAGCGGTGATCACGCCAATAGCAGAGGGGGGGGGGGTGTCTGGGTGTGATTGGCACGCATGCAAACTATATTCACATGTGTGCGGCCTTCAGAATCAAACAGGGCTTCCTTCCCGGGTTGTCTCTTCTTTGTCTGAGTGCCCAACCCTCAGAACCCTCCGAACCCCCACAACGGCAAACCAGTGCGCCACTGCGTGAGCTCTGCGCCGGGGGGGAGGTGCACGGTGTGGGGTGGGGGTCGGCCGTAAGCGAGGCCCCTTTCCTACACCCCGTCTGTCTGTGTGTCCCCCCTTCTCCGTCTCACGGTGCTTTGACAGCGCGCCGCTGCTGTGCTCCTGCCCTGAAGCCCCAGCCGTCGCAAAGTGCCGGCTAGAGCAAAGAAAAAACGGCTCTCTCTCCAGATCTCTCTCTCTCTCAAGTGCTTTGACAACGTGCCGCTGGCGTGCTGCTCCCCCCCTGAAGCCCCAGCCGACACAAGTCGTCAGCCGAAGAAAATGGCCCGTCTCACCATGTCTCTCTTACGGTTATTTAGATTTGCATTTCTTCATTTTCGGTGGAGGCATTTTGGTTCCCCACCGCCTGCAACAACAAGGGGGAAGGGGGGGTGGGAGGGGGCGGGTTGCCTGCCACAGGCGCCATAGCGCATCGCCCTCCCCACACCCCCAAACGCTCGGATGGCGTATTGGAGGGGCGAGTGCCGCCTTTGTGAGGGCGGCTGTCCCCTTGGTTATCTCCGCAGCGTGTGTGCTGACTGTGTGTGGCAGTGGAGTGACATAGAAGCTTTTCAAAACGTATCGCCCAAGTGTTGCGATCACCTCTGCTTGTGTGCCCGCGTCCCCTGTGCCGATGAGTCGAGGATTTGTCTCTCGGAGGGGCGCTGGGTGGCAGGGGGAGAGAGAGAGGAGATGGGTGTGCGTAGACGCATCCCCCACCCGTTCTCAACACCCTCGAATGCATAGTTCGAGTTGGCTTTTATCAGGACAGTTTGGGGCAGTTTAGAGCCCGGAGGGGCGTGTCGGGGGGGTAGGGGGTTGGCAGTGGATGGTTGCAGGGGTCAGCACCATCATCACCACCACCACGACCCCGCAGACCAGACACGCACACCCACACACCAAAGATGCCCGCGAAGTTCTCCTACTTCCCCGTGATGGCCAAGGGTCTGGCGCCCCTGCTCGCGCTGGAGGAGCACCAGGTTGCGTACGACGGGAACAAGGTGGGCGTGGAGGCGTGGCCTGCCATGAAGGCGACGGGTGTGTGCCCCTTCGGGCAGCTGCCCATCCTGGAGACGGAGGACGTGGGTGTGATCGCACAGTCGCAGGCCATCGTGCAGTACGTCGCACGCTCGAAGAACGCTGACGGGAAGGACATCAAGGAGAGGGTGCGCAACGAGATGGTGATTGGGCTGAGCGAGGACTTCTACACCGCGACGCAGAAGCACTCGCCCACACCCTTCGTCCAGGAGCCGTGCCCGAAGGAGGAGACGGTGAAGTTCTGGGCCGAGACGGTGCCCGCCCGCCTGGCACACGCGGAGAAGTTCATCGACGGGAAGGACCGCTTCACGGAGGCGGGCAACAGCACTGGTGAGCTGCACTTCTTCGCCACTCTGCACCAGATGAAGCTTGTGCAGGGCGACTTCCTGGACAAGACCCCCAACGTGCTGGCCTTCTACAACCGCGTGCACGCACTCCCGAGCGTGCAGAAGGTGCTGAAGGGCGAGACCTCGTTCGGGGAGCTCATCCAGTACTTCCTCAAGCGCGAGTGAGCTGAGGCTGCAAGTGGAGAGCACGCCGCAAAGATGACGGTCTGGCAGGCAGCCTACGTCTGTGCTCCCGTCTCTGTGCTCACCACTGCCTATGTCCCTTGCCCCACCCCTCCCCACCATGCTTATATTCAACGAAACCCGCAACACACCCACCGGCTATCTTGGGTGTTGCAACACCTCGTCTTGGGGGACATGTGCATGTGCTAACTTCTTCTATTTCCGATACTGTGTCCGTGTCCGCACTCCTCCCCCACCTGCAGCAATGCTCCCGTAAATAGTTTGTCCTGCCTTCTGACAAAGAGAGCTTCCCACAGCACCTTCGGCCTGCTTCTTGGTGCGCAAGCTCCAGTTGCAGTGCTGGTGTGGCAGCTTCTCTGCCGAACCAACAAGCAGGACAGTATCTTACAAACCCCAAACCGACAACGTCACCGGGTCGAGCAGAGCACAACACGAACGAGTCTGGCAACTTTGCGGGCACCCCCGCCTCCAACCCCAGACTCATGCCGACACCCGCACACGCAGTAAGACAAGAACGTACCTGACCTGCGATGCCCCTCCCCCAATGCCCTCCCCTCCCATACCCCCTCCTTACATTACAACCTGCTGCTGCACCTCCAGTGCCTCTGGCGGGGACGCTTGGAAGCCTTCCCTTGAGAGCAAGCCTCCAGCAGACGTCCTCGCCCCCGTGAGCCCCACGAGTCGCCTTTGCATGTCATCCTAGCACCACCACACGCACCCTCATGCACACGCGGCTCAGATAGACCTTATCGGTTCTGCTGATTTGCCACTTGGTGCACTTCATGGTATCGGGAGGCAGGCCGTCAGCAAGTTTATATTGGCTTTCTGTGTGTCAACCTGTATATCCCTGATTCTGTGTGGCGGCACGGCTCGCTTTGTTGCACTTCTGAGCGAAGGTGCATCAATGTGTGGAGGCCGCTCTGAGGCTGCATCGTGCCGGGGTGGGTCAGTGCGGAGGTGTGTGGGGGTTACCACCGGTATTGATTTGGAAGACTTGTCGGTTGACACGTGCCCATTGGCCAACATGCCAACTCGCTTGCAACTCTACTTGCATGATCGCTTCCAGTGCAACGTGGGCAGGTGGAGGGGGGTGGGGGAGGGTGTCCGGTGGAGGCGGAGGCGACGAGCCCTGACACTACCACCCACAGATTGGACACACCACACACCGCATCCATGGCAGCCGTGGCGGCACTGCTGTCGCTGTGCTTTGGTGCGCACCCACGGTGCTTCAGTTGGGAGCCGCTGTGCGGGGTGGTTGCAAGGGTGCCAGGAAAGGTCGCACGCGTCGCAGTTTCGCATGACGACAAGCTGGTTGCGGTGTCAGCGTCGAGCGGGTTGCATGTGTACAACGTGGCAACAGGTGCTGCTGTCGCAGTGCCCACCTACGCGTCCGCGTTAGGGGCAGCGTTCTCTCCTGATGCAGGTGAACTGGCGGTGGCACTGGGCGATGGCGGGGTTGCTGCCGTCAGCTTGAGCAATGGGACGGAGCTGTGGTCTGACAGCTTGGAATATTGCACATCCGTGGTCTACTCGCCAGACGGGACACGCCTTGTGACTGGGCACGGATACGGGAAGATCTACATCCGGAATGCTGCGACTGGTGCCTCGGTGTTGCCCCTCACTGGGGGCCACAGTTTCTTTGCTGGCGCGGTTTACGGCTTGACGTACACCCTTGACGGGGAAAGGCTCATCAGTGGGTCGAACGGTGACATCGTTGTTGTGTGGAATGCTGCGACTGGTGCTATGCTCAAGACGCTGAGGGATCACACAAGCGATGTCCGTGCCACCCAGGTGTCGCCAGATGGTCTCTACTTCGCGAGTGTGGGTTACCGCCCAACCGATACGCTGAACATCTACAAACTGAGCGACTACACCCTCCACAAGAAGATTGAGAAGGAGATCTACGGGGTTTCACTGTCGTTCTCTCAGGGCGGGAGGAAGATTGCGGTGGCGGGTGCACAGGGGCATATTGCACATTGGTCAACGACACGCACAATGGTTTACACAGTGGACAGCGGCACGCTGTCGCACACCTACTACAATGCGGCAGAGACGCAATCGGTGGCGTACTTTCACAACAGTGACAGCATCATCACTGCCGAGCATGTTGACAATGCAGGCATTCTCCTGTGGGAAGCTGCGCCTCCAACACCTTCCCCGCCAACCCCGTCGCCTCCCACACCTGCACCTCCAACGCCAACACCTCCGCAAGTGACTGCTGCACCCGACACAGCAGCACCAACACCTTCCCCGCCAACACCTGTGCCTTCAACCCAGTCGCCCCCCACACCTGCGCCTCCAACGCTGTCTGCTCCGACAGCGGCACCCCCAACACCTTCCCCGCCAACACCTTTGCCTCCAACACCAACACCTCCGCAAGCGACTGCTGCGCCTGACACAGCGGCACCAACCATGTGATGTCGCTGCTCTCTCGGTGAGGCACACACAATGTGTGCGGCTCTGAACCGAGGTGTTTCTGTTCGCATTCCCCACACGCCTTCCTCAGACACGCTGAATGGTGGATGTGGTCTGGCCGTACGAGGCCAAACACACCTTTCTGCTAACCACACCCTTCTGCGTGACGACGGAGGCGTCTTGTTCTTCTCCCCCATCTCCCATTTTCCCCCACTCCTTTCCCATACTCCAGCCTTGTATTGCTTCGCCCCATTCCCTTGATATTTCCTGCATCCCGTGCGAACCGACTTCAAATATGTTTCTGCCTGCCTTTGTGCTGCTGCTCCCAAAGCTGCAACGTATTGTGCAGCCCTCAGCACTTCTGCAGGCCCTGGTGTCGGCTTTGATGACCCCATCCTCACCCTTTTTCTGTTTTGCTTTGTGAACCGCAATGCCAGAGACTCGAAGGCTGTATCACAGGTGTTCATGTGTCTGGGTGTGTTTGCTATTCCAGCTCCCGTCAGCCTGGCAGCTCCACTCCACACCACCCGACTGTGGGGTGTGGAGCGTGGCTGGAGGAAGCTGGGGCAGATTCCTATGGGGGCCTTCCCTGTGTCAAACTGTGTCACTTGAGCGGATTGTGACAAATGCACCGTGCTCGCGGAAATCATTCAGATGTAAATGGATGTGTTGCAGCGGTGCAATGGTTTGCTCACCCACACCCCACGCCCCAACGCGCGGGGTGACCAGAAGGTTGCAACCGTCGCAACATTTTTCATCAGTTATGCACATGGTAGAGAAGATCGTTTGTCTTCGAACCAACCTAACACCCAGTCTGCGTGAAACTGCGGGAGCCAGTTCTTTGGGAGTTGTGATTCCCCACACATCACCACCACCATGACCACGACCCCGCAGACCAGACACGCACACCCACACACCAAAGATGCCCGCGAAGTTCTCCTACTTCCCCGTGATGGCCAAGGGTCTGGCGCCCCTGCTCGCGCTGGAGGAGCACCAGGTTGCGTACGACGGGAACAAGGTGGGCGTGGAGGCGTGGCCTGCCATGAAGGCGACGGGTGTGTGCCCCTTCGGGCAGCTGCCCATCCTGGAGACGGAGGACGTGGGTGTGATCGCACAGTCGCAGGCCATCGTGCAGTACGTCGCACGCTCGAAGAACGCTGACGGGAAGGACATCAAGGAGAGGGTGCGCAACGAGATGGTGATCGGGCTGAGCGAGGACTTCTACACCGCGACGCAGAAGCACTCGCCCACACCCTTCGTCCAGGAGCCGTGCCCGAAGGAGGAGACGGTGAAGTTCTGGGCCGAGACGGTGCCCGCCCGCCTGGCACACGCGGAGAAGTTCATCGACGGGAAGGACCGCTTCACGGAGGCGGGCAACAGCACTGGTGAGCTGCACTTCTTCGCCACTCTGCACCAGATGAAGCTTGTGCAGGGCGACTTCCTGGACAAGACCCCCAACGTGCTGGCCTTCTACAACCGCGTGCACGCACTCCCGAGCGTGCAGAAGGTGCTGAAGGGCGAGACCTCGTTCGGGGAGCTCATCCAGTACTTCCTCAAGCGCGAGTGAGCTGAGGCTGCAAGTGGAGAGCACGCCGCAAAGATGACGGTCTGGCAGGCAGCCTACGTCTGTGCTCCCGTCTCTGTGCTCACCACTGCCTATGTCCCTTGCCCCACCCCTCCCCACCATGCTTATATTCAACGAAACCCGCAACACACCCACCGGCTATCTTGGGTGTTGCAACACCTCGTCTTGGGGGACATGTGCATGTGTTAACTTCTTCTAACTGCTTTTGTGGGCTTTTCGCTCTGTGTCACTGTGTGTCAAACTGTGCCAATTTACAGCGCCCAGCGCATGGTTTCTAAGGTACAGTTTTTCTCACTTATCTGCACTTCTGAGCGAAAGCCCCCTCTATTTCCGATACCGTGTCCGTGTCCGCACTCCTCCCCCACCTGCAGCAATGCTCCCGTAAATAGTTTGTCCTGCCTTCTGACAAAGAGAGCTTCCCACAGCACCTTCGGCCTGCTTCTTGGTGCGCAAGCTCCAGTTGCAGTGCTGGTGTGGCATCTTCTCTGCCGAACCAACAAGCAGGACAGTATCTTACAAACCCCAAACCTACAACGTCACCGGGTCGAGCAGAGCACAACACGAACGAGTCTGGCAACTTTGTGGGCACCCCCGCCTCCAACCCCAGACTCATGCCGACACCCGCACACGCAGTAAGACAAGAACGTACCTGACCCTGCGATGCCCCTCCCCCAATGCCCTCCCCTCCCATACCCCCTCCTTACATTGCAACCTGCTGCTGCACCTCCAGTGCCTGTGGCGGGGACGCTTGGCAGCTTCCCTTGAGAGCAAGCCTCCGGCACACCTCCTCACATCCCCTCCCTGTGTGTACCAACTCTACGCCCGAGGGATCTCCTTAGACCTTTTTCGGGCAGAGATTGACGAGCCGTTGTTTGTGCGTCGTAGCCTGGCAGAACCCACCCCGTGGAGAATCCAGCACAACCGGAGCGCACCTGCCTCTTGGCGTGATATACATTGCCACCACACAACACGTCCAACCTTCATTATTTTCATGCCGGGCGCACGATCCCCCTCCTGCTGCTGCCATGCACACGCCACCCCAGGGGTTACCCACATAAGTTTCCCAAACAGCCCCCCCCTCCCCCCTCACCCACACACAACACATATCTTCTCGCTCCCTTTTCGCTCCGTTCCCCCCTCCCCCCCGCCCTACTGAACACCTACACACAACCACTGATTTGGTTTGCTGACGGAGTGGTGTTTTTCTGCGCCAGCCTTTCTTCCGGAAGGGAGGGGACGAGGCCTGCTGCTGCTTGCGTTTGCAAGGTTGCTCAAAAGGAGGGGGGGGGGGGGCGTCTATTCTTTTGATTGCTGTGCCCCGCAGGCCCCAATCAACCACCGCCCACCACCCCCCCCTCTCCCACGTCATAATGGACGCCATGCCGTGCGCTTCCTCTGAGCTCTCCTTCATCCAGGGCTCCCCTGCGGTGCCTGTGCAGACGAACAACGCACCCACACCTGCAACCTCTGACCGTTCTGCCACACCGCCGAGCGGTGCCTCCACGGTGGGCAGCTGCGGGGCGAGCTCGTCGAGGGGAAGTGCCCCCCAGACGCCGACGCTCACCCCGTCGCGCAGTTCGGCGACACCACCTCCCTCGGTGAAGAAGGCGAGGAACACCGATGTGCTGACCATCTCGGTGACCCGGTTCGCACGCCGGAAGAGGATGAAGATCCCCATGAAGTGGACCGTCGGGCGCATGCGTGAGGAGATCGAGACGCACGGCAACCTGGTGCCAGGCCTGTTTGACATGCTGATCGCAGGGCAGGTGATGCGTGACGACGCGATGCTCGTCTCCTCCCTGGGCATCGGCAACGGGACTGTCGTCGCCATGGAGGCAAACGGCACGTTTGTGCGGGAGGATGCGATGTCGCTCCACGGCATGCGCGCCTCGATGGAGGTGTTCTTCGAGGAGTGCCGGAACCCCACCACGCCTGACCTGGCCCTCCTGCGCACGGCGCTCGCTTCCCACATCGACGTCAACGCGACTGACGAGGAGGGCGACACACCGCTGCATATGGCATCCCGTGCCGGGAACCTGGAGGTGGTTCAGCTGCTCATCTCACACGGTGCGGTGGTCGCAAAGCACGGGGGGCTGACACCCGCAGAGGTGGCGACCTGCAACGACAGGCCGGAGATTGTGAAGTATTTCCAAGACCTCCGCGCAGCAGGGGGCGGGGGGATGCCTGCCAAGTGCGCCGCCTCGCCTGTCTGTGCATAGGAGGGGATGCTCGGGATAGCGGGGCCCTGTTGTCACGTTGTGTACCTCTGGGCGACACTCCCCCGAAGCCAGCGCGCTAACCCAACCAACAATCAATACGAGAGAGAGAGAGAGAGATAGCGTATCGGTTATCGTGCGTTCGTCTCTCGTGGACTTTCTGTACGATGCGGGTCCGCTAATCCAACATAGCAAACGAGAGAGAGAGAGAAAGAGAGATGTGTGAAGCAGGGTGGCATATTTTGCTATGGTTCTGATGGGGGGGGGGTGTGAGGGAGGGGGGGTGATGGGGGTGTATGGGGGCTTGCCTTTCGGGCAGGCCCTATTTCCCCCTCCCCTCACCCTCACCCTCACTCCTCCCCATCCCCGACATAAAGTGCCACTCGACACTTTCCAAATCAAAAAAAATTTAGGCTTCACGTTTTTTTTTGTCATGTGTGTTTGTGTTGGATATGGCATTGCTCCCCCGACCGTCACTATCCGATGCCTCCACGCCACACACCCCCACCCCATGGCTCTTTCTAGCCCGCTTCCCCCCCTCCCCCCCCAGCAAGTGCAGTGCGGTTATGCCTGTTCAAACTGAATTGGCCAGGCTTTGCTGTTTTATTTTATTTTTGAAACGCCCCCTCCATCTGCTAATCACCAGGTTCCCCCTCAAGGGGGCCGGCACCCCAACAAGACGCCCCCGGCTCGCCCTCAGCGGTGCTCTCGGTGGCCTCCTCCAGCCGGTATATAATACCGTGCGGTCCCTTTCCCAGGGGGTGTGTCCGTTGCTTTCCGCCTGGTTGCTGCCGCAAGATGTGTGAGGGCTGCTGTCTATCCCTTCTATTTGTCACCACGATTCACCCCCCACCCCCACCCCACACGCAATATTGCTGCTGCCTTGTTCTTCTTTTCGGAATTTACCTCCCCCCACAAATCGCACCACCCCACATCCCACCCCGATGCCGTCGTTGCTTGATAGTTGAGGAAACTTTCTGTGCCTTGACTGGGTCTTGCGACCCACACCTATACCAACCACCTGGTGTCTTTCAGGGCCTAGCTCGCCGACACCAGGCAGCGAAGCGGCTACAAGGGCAGCATCCAAAAAGAACCATTTGATCAGACTGGGGGGGGGGGGGGGGGGGGTTAGGGGGGGTCAAATGGGGGTGACAAACACGATTTTTCAAAAAACCGGCGCAGAGGCCCCAAAGCCCCCGTAAACCCTCCAAACCCCCCCAGATCGGTCCGGAAACCCATCGAACCCCACTTTTCCACCATTCCGGGCACCTCAGGTGCCCGAATTGGGGTACCTAAATTTTGTGCCACCGTTTGGTACCGTACAGTGCCACTGTGTGGGAGGTTGGAAAAGAAAATGCCCCAACACACCACATCTGAGGGTTGCAATGCATGTTGCTTGCCAACCACGTCATCCGGTGGGTGTCAGGCGCTATGTAGGTGGCATTAGCCAGGTCTTCGATGTGTTCTGGCTTGTATATATACCTCCCTGCCTGCGGCACAGGCACTGCCTTTGTCCCCCACACCAGCCACAGAGAGCGTATTGTACTCGGTCCACGGTTGCTGATTCATTGTGATGCGTTGTATCCTCGAGTGAACGTCACACACTAGTGGCACCACCACCCGCCATCCGAGAGCTGTATTGACTTTGCGCGCTTCCGTTGTATTCACCTCGCCACGCATATTGCACCGTTCAGTACCAGTGCTCTTGGGCCAGGCAAAGTAGACCGCAGCAACTACCAATTCTGGCACAATGGGTACCACGACAGCGCACTTCATGTGTTCCCGGAATGTACAGCTCGTGTTGCAACAGTCGTTGTCAACACATCCCGGTTGTGGAGCACTGCTGCACAGGAATCACACGACCATCTGGACTGTTCCGTACCTACAGGCAGCCTCCCGGTGCATGGTGGCAGGGAGGTATATATACAAGCCAGAACACATCGAAGACCTGGCTAATGCCACCTACATAGCGCCTGACACCCACCGGATGACGTGGTTGGCAAGCAACATGCATTGCAACCCTCAGATGTGGTGTGTTGGGGCATTTTCTTTTCCAACCTCCCACACAGTGGCACTGTACGGTACCAAACGGTGGCACAAAATTTAGGTACCCCAATTCGGGCACCTGAGGTGCCCGGAATGGTGGAAAAGTGGGGTTCGATGGGTTTCCGGACCGATCTGGGGGGGTTTGGAGGGTTTACGGGGGCTTTGGGGCCTCTGCGCCGGTTTTTTGAAAAATCGTGTTTGTCCACGTAAAAGGGTGGCATTTGATCCCCCCTAGGGGGGGGGGGGTGGGTGGGGGGATCCAGAGAGTTTCCCGATCATATGCTATTTCCAGCCGCCGTCAAAATCAAAATAATATCGTTGTCCGCCCGCTCTCCAAGGGGATGCAAGGAGACAGGGCCCTTTCCAGAAATGAAAGAGGTCATAAAAGACTACGTTGCATCCCTGTGCCTCCCCCCCTCCCTCCACCCACTCTGCATGTGTTTCAATTTTTTGCGTGCAGAGCAACTTCTTCGCCGTCAATTACAAGAGCCTGTTTCGCCGAGAGGGGGTGAAAGGGAGAGAGGGGGGAAGCTGGGGTTTCTCTTATGGGCGGTTTGTGTGTGCGTGTGTGGTTATAAAGTTTTAAGGCGGTGTCGCCCTGCACGGGCAGTAGCACCTCCCCTTCAGTATCGCACTCCCGAAGGATTCCCCAACACGACGTGACACCGGTTTCGACGCGTACTCTTCGTACCCCTCCCCCCGGCCGCGTCTCTTCAGCGAAGAACCGGGGATAATCGGACCAGGGCTAGCTAAACCCTGGTGGTGTCACGGGTGGGGTTGGAGAGGGAGAAAAGGAAGAAATGAAGTTGCGAAAAAGTCAAACACTGACACGTGAAATCAATAAAAAATCGGTATATATCGCCCCCTTGCTGCGACAAAGACACTAAATAGTCAGGCCGCTCCAAGAGTCTTGAGGGCTTGAAGGAAGAAACAGGTTGCTGATGAGTCTCAGGAGCAGGCACCTTTTGTCCGCCCACATGACCTTCGCCCGAAGGCGAACCTCGTCCAGCTTGGCTCGATCGCCACAGAGAAGGGGATCATTCTCCGCTGTGGTGAACATCTTAAAAACCGAGGGTGCAGAGGTGGGGCAGCCCACTGGTGCGACAGCAGACCGCCCCCGGATAGCTATAACTAGTGCATAGGAAGAATACGACGGCACACGCAACAGATGCCGAAGGCACAACGGCGGGTCACTTTTAACCACCAGAGGAGTGGCACTCCCGAGGGGTGGGGTAGGGGGGAAGTCACAACACTTTCGAAGGAAGTAAAGGGGCAAATGGGATGTTTTGTGCAAGGTAGAAAGGAAGTCACAACATGAGGCAGGGGGGATTGCTCATCAGGCCTGGGGGAATAGAGGGTTTGTGTGTGGTTATAAAGTTTTAAGGCGGTGTCGCCCTGCACGGGCAGTAGCACCTCCCCTTCAGTATCGCACTCCCGAAGGATTCCCCAACACGACGTGACACCGGTTTCGACGCGTACTCTTCGTACCCCTCCCCCCGGCCGCGTCTCTTCAGCGAAGAACCGGGGATAATCGGACCAGGGCTAGCTAAACCCTGGTGGTGTCACGGGTGGGGTCGGAGAGGGAGAAAAAGGAAGAAATGAAGTTGCGAAAAAGTCAAACACTGACACGTGAAATCAATAAAAAGGGTGGTATATATCGCCCCCTTGCTGCGACGTAGACACTAAAGAGTCAGGCCGCTTCAAGAGTCTTGAGGGCTTGTGTGTGTGCGTGTGTGCTGTGCAAAGTTGTTTTGGCAAAGGGCGGGGCGAGTGAGCGTCAACCACCACCCACTTCGACTGATATCAGTTCGAAGGAGGGAGGGGGAGGGGGTGGGTGGGATGCATGCCTTTAGCTTGCCGGGTTGTTTTTTTTTTGCACACAGCAACGAGTCTTACATTTTTTTTGTTTTACCTTGGCCTTTCCTGTCGTCATCGCGGGCTCGGTGTGCTTCTTGCTTCAGCCATTGTTTTGAGCAGGTCGCATGTATTTCCCGGGACGCTGATCTAAATTTGAACACAACACCCTGAGTGCAACGAACACTCCATCTGTATTTTAGAGACTTTCCGCCACAGCGTCTTGCACGGAGCCTGTGGCTGGGCCAGGGTTGGACAGGCTGCGTCAACCCAGCCTGCAGGCACACGGATGGAAGTCAGGCATCATGTCGCCGATGCCCCCTTACCCCTGTCCCACCTGCACACCCACCCATCCAAATGAATAGTGCATGCGAATGATGGGCGCTCACAATGCGGGGAGCCTGTGCCATTCTCTCTCCCTTGTCATCTTTCAGCTATGTTTCCCCCACACACACACGCACACGGGGAACAACCCGACGCGGGGGCGTGGTAAAATATTTTTTTTTGTCTACCCTCTCACACACAGAATAAGAGAAAACACAAGCAATATGTTGTGAAATCCCCCGGGTGCGCTTGCAGCCTGTCCGAACACCTCTGCCTTTCCCGCCTGGGCACAGAAGGTGATGCTGTCATATCACAGCGTTGCTGTTGGTGATGCTGCACCGCTGTGTGACCAACTCGCTGGTCCTGCCTGCTGTGCTGCCTGTGGTAGCACGTGGGTATCTCTGCCCAGTATAGCATGTGTCTTGTGCAGGCTGCGCCGGACTCCCATCATTTAGCGCAATGAACGGAAACCTATATTCTTGAACACCGCCCTTCATCCTGTATTTCTGACGGGCTCTGCACCCGCCTTCCCAAAGCAATACGATAATGCCCTTCACTCGCTGTGTCAATCTGTGTCAGTTTTTTTGCCTCCCATTTTTTGTGAGGCGGGGCTGGCGCATATTTTCTGAAAGAGAAGGGGTCCACCATCACCCCGCTCCCCAAAAAGTAAATCCAGCAAGAAGAAATAAGTTCCCGGGTTGCCGCATGAAGAACAGAATGCAGCTCGACTGACCGCCGAGAGAAAAAAAAAGTCCTATCATGAACCCCCCTCCCTGCCTTTTATTGTTGGGGTAAATTTCCCACTGCACTTGCGACCCGACATTCGAGAGCTAGTCAAACCTGATGCCCCCGACTTGCTTGTCACCCGATGAGAGCCCATTCCCCCGCCCCACCCTCCCACCGACCCACCCACCCACCCCGTCTCTGTCTCTCCTCCAGTTGACCCGTCCTCCTCCCCTCCTGTTGCTGTTCTTGATGTTATAGTCACCATTCGCTTCTTTTCAGCCTTATCTTTTTTGCCAGAACCCTCTCTCAGGCCACGGTGAAAAAAAACAGGGGCTGTCGGAAGCGCACCTCATTGACAGCCACGCACAGCACAGGTGTGCACAACCAAAAGGCTGCCATCACCTGGGCCATCCGTATCATGGGTGTGTTGCGCTGGATTTGTTCGTTGTTGTTGTTTTCCCCCGCTATTTTTTTTGACAGTTTGGCGTAGCCCAACTGACGGAGAGGAGGGGGGGGGGGGGCGGGGCGGGTAAAAACCTTCTGTGCCTTTGCCTGCCAGGATGCTGCGAGTCCCCACACCCCCCATCCCCCCCCCGGGACCCTCCCCCCTCCCCCCCCCCCTCTCTCTCTCTCCCTCCCTCCCCACTCACACCCATCTCCATCAGACCGGGGGCACAGAGTGGGGCCTCGCGTTCCAAACAGCTTATCTGCAGAACCGCCACCTCTCCGTTCCCCTCCTTTCTTTGGAGTGAATGCCGGATGGTCCCACCAGACCAGACCGGACGGTCCACAATCCATCACAGGGGGGGGTGTGGGCAGGGGGCCGAAAGAAGCAGCTCCTGTGTGCTGAGCGTGTGTGGAGGCATGGCCACCCCCTCCGCGGTGTGGGGGTGTAGGGGAGGGTGTGCAGGGTTATGCAGAAGTAGATAGTGCTGCATCGGGTCCCGAGCCCCGCCTCCCCCCCCCCCCAAGACACCAAAAAAACGCCTTTGATCTGTCTTTTGTTTGTGGTAGACGAATGCCCTTTCCGGCTCTGATCTTCTCTTCAGCTTTGCACCTCATCTCGGTTATTTTTGTAAGGAACGTCCGACGATCCTGCACACAATGCAGTGGCAGTGCCGTATCTCTCTGTGGTAATTTTTCTGTCACCTCCGGCTTCATCCCTTGAACAGAAGCGAGACCAAAGTATCGTTATCTCTATCTATCTCTCTGTGTTCCCTCCGCCCGCAATCATGGTGCGATCCATCGTTATCCAAACCGGGACTGTTATCAAACGGGCCCCCCCTCCTCCACCCCACCCTCACACACAGGACGCCTGCCACTCACATCTCTCCAGGGTGAGCACACAGGCGTGCACGGCAGGAACTATGCACCGCCTTGCATCATGTGGGGCGCCGGTGGCGCGCAGGGTCTCTGCAGTGTGTGTGCAGGGGTCCCGCCGCATGAAGACAGGGGGGCGTGGGGCGCGGAATGACGACTTCTCCAACCTGCTGCGTGCGAAAGACGAGCGTGAGCGGGCTTCCCTTACCCAGCAGGAGACACCGAGCGTGTCTCTCGAGGACTACGTCCGCACCGTGAAGATCCTGGGTGTCATCGAGGATATCGTGATCGACAAGGAGACCTACTTCATGTCGGGCTCCAACAACCCTCTCTGGAGGCACTACTATACGGTGAACGGCCAGACCGCCGTCAACTACATCAGCAAAGAGTGGCTGAAGGACCGCGCAGAGCTGGGCATGAATGAAGGGACGCGTGTCGCCATGAGCTGCAAGGTGAAGCCGGACGGGACCCTGATCCTCAGCAAAATCCGCCCAGCAAATGCGAGCGAGCTGAAGGAGATCAACGCGAAGGACCACGAGAGGTATGTGCCCAGCATCATGGCACATCGCAGCGCAGGGGGGGGTGGGGTGATGTGGGTTGGGTTGGGAATAATTGGCATCTTGTGTAGTCACCTCAGATGACTCTCCCCAGGCACACTGCCCGTGATTCGATAGGGGGGCGGGGTAGGCACTCTGTGATCATTTCTCTTCCTCTGCACCGCTGCGGCACTGCGCCACGACCACACCCGCCCCTGCAGCGTGGAGCGCACTCAGCAGAAGAAGCGCGAGTTGCTTCTGCGCAAGCGCATCATCGAGTGCGTCTGCCACTCAAAGGTATCTGCGAACCTCGACCTCGAAGGGTTCAAGAGGGTATGCACTGCTCTCTGCAAGGGGGGGGGGGGGGGGAGAAGGGGTGGGTGGGGGCAATGCGAGGGGTCGGTTGGTTGGGGGAAGTCGTCGATCAGAGAGGAGGGGGGGGGGGATATGGCGCCTGCCGACGCGCACACACACCCTCCACACCACCGCAGACGAGCGAATCGGTGTACCGTTTCGTGAAGGATGACCGCCGAGCATCGCATGCGTGAGAGATGCATCGCCCCCACCACCACCACCACCCCATCCCGCGCGGTCGTGACCCCTCGTGATGCTGCCTTGCCGTTTTTTCGGCATCTTTTCTCCCGAAACCCAATGCCCCCCCCACCCCCACCCCCACCCCCACCCCCCCCCCCCCCTAGATTTCTCACGGTATTAGATCGAAAAGTCGTTCCCGACACCCCCGGGATGGTGCTCATATATTCACACCATCTTTTCAGCCGAAGACAACGCGGGTGTGCCTGCGCTTGTCTGGGTTTTGTGATTGGGGGTATTTCACAGATGGGCCTGAGGGTGGGCGGTGGGGGGGGGGGGATTGAGTGTGCTCCTTGA
This sequence comes from Rhynchopus euleeides, assembly GCA_963210315.1. Lineage (NCBI taxonomy): Eukaryota > Euglenozoa > Diplonemea > Diplonemida > Diplonemidae > Rhynchopus > Rhynchopus euleeides. The sequence goes on from OY723274.1 coordinate 1,837,307, forward strand.
CTGGTACCGTTCTATTTTGGGCTCTCCTGTCCCACGGCTCTTGTTCACCGAGCCGGGTTGCGGGGTGGCTGGGCGGAGCTCTGTTGTGAAAGCGCTTGTGGAAAAACAATCGTGCGCCCGAATCTGAAGGGAATTCCGCATTCGTGTCAAAACCGCAAGGGCTTGGCACGGGAAAGGTGAATTGGAGCTGGGTTTTTTTAGTACAGTTTCTGCACTGGTGGACGCACTCCCTAGCGGGGGCGATTTCGAGTCTCAGCCGTGACAAACGACACAGGGGCGACGGTGATCCCCAAGCAGCAAGTCTGAGGGGCAGCAGGTGTCGACACGGGACTGCAGGAGTGGGTCTGTCTGACAGCAAGATATTCCCGATTCTCTTGAATTCACCAGCTCTTTCAGGTGTCTTCGCGTGTGTTCCCCTCTCTCTCCGCGTTCTACACAAGCGAATAGGGCCAGCAGGTACCCGACAGGTCCGAGCGTCGCCTGTGACCTGGGTGCTTGGTTCGCCGGGAAAAAAGGCAAGGGACTGCCCGAAGAGAAAAACTGGCAAAAAAATCACACACAGCATGGCTTCTGATTGCAGCCCTGTGCGACAAAACCCCCGCTGCTGAGAATTCACCAGAAAAACAACAACACGAAAAGGGGCAAATCACCCCCTCCCTCCCTCCCTCCCCCCCCCCCCCGGTTCAAACGAACGGCGAACGGCTGTGCCGTGCACAAATAGCGAAACCCCCCCACCCCCCACCCCCTGCCTCCACGGTGGCCTGGTCAGACCCTGACCAGGTCAAAACCTGGTCAAATCTTGACCAGGTCATACCTGGTCATTGACCAGGTATGACCTGGTCATGACCAGGTCATTTTCACCCATTTTAACCGGGGGGAACATGTTGAGTGGCCAAGCAGGGGGAACAATTCGCATGTTCCGGACTCTCTCCGGCCGTTGTGGAAAGTATGGGTCAAAAGGGTTCAACCATACCCCGAGTCGAGAAAGAAGTCGAAGCTTGAATCATGTTGGGCACAAGGGAAAAATGGTCAAAATTGGCACAAAATTACCAATAAAATATGCTGCAGTGCAGGGGGGTGGCGGGGTGGGGTCGGCGACGAAACTTGATGATCAGCAGCTTTCTGCCTTCTTCCGCTTCTTCACATTCTTCTCCTTCTTCCTCTTCTTCGGGATCTTCGTTGTCGTCGGCTTCACAGGCCAGTGCTGCCTTGCGTAACACGCCGTCCTTCGCATCCTGGGTGTGGATCGGCGGCTGCTTGTCGCAGAGGCAATTACGGAGACCACGCGGTTTGTTGCAGGCAGCATCGCCAGTCAGTAACCAGCCATCGGAACACTTGCCGAGCGAATCGATCGGGCCGACAGGGGTTACCCGACTGCTACCGAGAGTCCTGAGACGGTGCCGAAACGAATCGAAGTTTTGAACGATTTTGAACGATTTTTGGCCGTGCTCGTAGCATTCCCCGTTGAGGGGGTCGCTATTTCGTGTTCTCCTGGCCGCACGGAGGCATTGCCTTACGTCGCCTCTTCCTCTTTTCCTTTGGTGGTGTGTTGGTCTGGCACAGAGGGCGGGACCGTGCTGATATGCACAGTGACGACTCTCCCTTTTGTTTTGTGCCCGCCTCCACCGAGATTCGGCTGATGCCTCTCAGACTGGGGGCGGGCGGTCGCCGACCCTTTTCTGTACGAGGTTTTCCACAGGCTGCACACCTGCCCCGCGGCTGTGTGGCAGTCTTCGCGGAGTGCAATGCGAAGGTCTGGCCTGACGTGGTGTGACTATTTAGACTCCAGGTGTCTCCACCCTTCCTGGTCTGGGGAGCCTCGGTACCCAAGCAGTTTTCGGTCATGCCCTGGACCACGGCCGTGCTAGACTCCTGGTGCAGGCACCCGTCATGGTCCGGGGACGGCCCCCCCAGGCAGTTTAACGTCTTACCCAGGACCTTTTTTTTTTTTTTTCCCCTCTTGTGTCCCATGCCTTGTTTGCAGTGATCGCATTGTTGGCCATCCTTGCTGTAGTTCGGCATGCCGCCCTTCCCACCTTCCCCCACCCCCTCCCCGGCGGTTTTGCTCTCCGTGTGGTTTGGTGGTACTGGTGAGCCATCTGGGGAAAGAACCTTGACAATCCCGGGCCGGCAGTACGTTCGTCACCCCCACGGGCTCGGCCGGTTTCTAAACCTTTAGGCAATCTACGTCCGCAGGCCAAGAACCCGGTGTGCAGATGCACGTTGGGAGCCCCCTGAAGTCCGCACACGCCCTCTCTGAGTAGTCCCCGACCAAGCGCTGGCCTCTCTGACCGACTACCATGCCGCCGCAGGCCAAGAACCCGGTGTGCCGAAGCACATTGGGAGCCCCCTGAAGTCAACACAGCACCCCGCCAGTGGCTCCAGCTGTCCCTCCCCATGTCAGAGTTGACGGAAAAAGGCGGACCCTCTTTTGTCCCAGTGCTCCGTGCTATGCACTGGGACCCCGTTGCCCAGGCGGACCAGCCTGGGGGAGCCCTCGGGGTGTGGGGTTGAGTTTTACGACTTCCCTAGGTCTTAGGTAGTTTAAGGTCGTGCCCAGGACCTGGTCCTCTCGGCCGGTGGTTTTTCATCCATACGGGACCCGCTGTCATGCACTTCCCGCACAACGATATGACATTGTATTGCAAGAGGGTACACGAAGATTCTTGCGGGGTCGTTGCCTGGCGCGGGAGCATAGTTTGCCAGCTCGAACACCATCAGGTCCCTCTCCCGGAAACGAGCAGATGTTGTCCTGGCCTGCGATTTCCTCTCCCCATTCTCCCTCTCGAACGCTTCGTCGGAGAGAGCGAATAGGTGGCAGTTCTGAGGATCCTGAGGGTCCTGAGGCATTCAAGGCAGGGCACTCCCTTCTCCATTCTTTTGCACTCTTTGAAAAGTGTCACAATCAGATGTGGTCAACCGTTACGGCACTGCCGATGGGACTCTCGTCCTCCTCGTCCTCGCTTGCATCGGGATGCTCGGGTTCAGCGGGTCCAGCGGGGTCAGCATCCTTGTCGTTGTCACTCACGGCGACGTTGAGGCACGCCCACTGGTCGGGCTTCTTTGTCACCACCGCCTGCCTCATCACCGCGTTCACCAACTGGATGTCGATGGTCACGACACCCTGCCCCTGCGTTGCCTGTGGTGTTGCCCCCACCGCCACAATGAACGGATCCGGAATGTGAAACGTTCGGGCGTGCAGACCATTCGGAACCTCGCTCTTGTAGGGTAGGTCCCTCATGACCGTGACAGTCATGACCGATCCGTCGAGGACAGGTGGGTGCTCGTCGGGCACGTCAGCTCCCGGACCCTACGATGATCCGGTAGAAGAGGACGTCTGCTATCGAATGCCTCCCGATCTGCGTGATGGGGGGGGGTTCGGGATCAGTTGTTTTTCAGCTGCCTTCGAAGAAGTACTGCCCACCGCGCTTTGAGCGGTGGGCAGCCTCTTCATATCGGTTCCCAGCACCTCATCCGAGCACCCCGCTTCCGTCAGCACCTCGTACTCAGACGAGTTGTCGGCGCTCGTGAGGCGCTTCATGCCGCCTCCGACGCGCGTTGCCAGAGACACGCATGGAGTAGACTGCGGGCAGTGTCCTTCTTCTTGTCGGCCTCTTCACTCCGTGTCAGCTTCCTGCCCCACTCCTTGTCAAAGTGGGTGGTGCGATGGATTTTCAAACAGCGCCGCGAGGCTGCTGTGAAACAGCTCGACGCCTTCTGCGTGGCCTGGGATAATGCAGACCTCCTCGACATTTTTTTGGGATACCACCAGGGGGAGGGACCCGGTGTGAGGCACTTGAGTGCGTCCAGGTGGGCAGGGAACCTGGGCAGGGGGCCTCATTCCTTTTTGGTAATTTTGGGCCAATTTTGACCATTTTTCCCTTGTGCCCAACATGATTCAAGCTTCGACTTCTTTCTCGACTCGGGGTATGGTTGAACCCTTTTGACTCATACTTTCCACAACGGCCGGAGAGAGTCCGGAATATGCGAATTGTCCCCCCTGCTTGGCCACTCAACATGTTCCCCCCGGTTAAAATGGGTGAAAATGACCTGGTCATGACCAGGTATGACATGGTCATGACCAGGTCATACCTGGTCATGACCAGGTCAGATTTGGTCATGACCTGGTCAGATTTAGACCTGGTCAAAACCTGGTCAGTCAGCTGACCAGGCCACCGTGTCCCTCTCCACCCCCCCCCCCCCCCTCCCCGCCCGGGCACCGCCTGCATTGTTGAATGGACCGGTCGACCGTCTCCATCTCCCACCCTCACTCTGCCTCTCTGCAGCTCACCGTTCTCTGCTTTGCCCGCATCCATCCGCCCCCGCCCCCGTCCCACCGCACCGCCACACCACCAGGCTGCCTGGGGGCTCTGTTGTGCCTGCAGGGCATCCTCCCAGCAGGATGGCGGCCGAGGTGGACAGCAGCAAGGAGGCTGTGTCGAAGCAGCTCCGTGTGCTGGACAGCACCAGCGCCTCTGCGCGGGAGCGCGTGCGAGCGATGGACACCCTCGCGGCGATCGGCAAGGCCCGGACAAGCCCCCTGGCGGACCCGATCCCTCTGCTGAACTGCCTGAGGTGGCTCCTCACGAGCAAAAACATGTTCACACGCTGTTCCGCGCTGCGCATCATCCGGAGCTATGCACATGACAGAAACTTCATCCTGAGGGCGTGGGAGGCAAAGCTCGACTGGCTCATAGCACGATCCATGGACCGATCCAGCGACCGCGATAAGAAGCTGGAGAAGGAGCGAAATGAGGCCTACCGCTTGGTGCAGCGCTGCGTCGAGCTGCTGATGAAGGACCACAAGGCGGAGCGTGCCCTGCTGGAGGGGGGCCTCGCCGCCCCGAGCAGCCCTTCGGCCTCCAAAGAGCGCGGGGGTGCGGAGCGGGTGGGGTCGAGCATGCCCCGGTCCCTCAGCTGCTCGATGCTGTCCAACTCGCCGCACTCCGTGGGCCAGGGGAGCTCGCAGGACAGCAACCCCGGGGTGCTCAGCATGAGCAACAGCTTCGAGCCCCCCCTCACGCCGCGCGGCGCCAGCACCGGGGGGCAGGCGCCCCCTGCTGCGCAGGGGGCATCCGCGCCGTACCCACTGCTGCCGAGGGGGCTGGTGTTCCGCATTGCGTCCACCGTGGAGAATTCAGACGACACCTTCCAGAAGCGCGCCGTGGCTCTGCTAAGGGATCTGCTGATTGCCGCCCCGCAGTGTGTTGCCGATGCCAATGCGATGCGGAGCATCGTGCATGTCCTGACGGATCCCGAGCTGACCCCGCTGCACCGCAGCGTGGTAATCGCCCTCCTCCATGCGCTGGACCACCCCGCCTCCAGGAAGCACATCCGGCTGGGCCTCGACCTGCAGCCCATCTTCGCCCCCTTCACCGAGAAGATCGGGAAGGAGCTTGGCGACCTCAAGAAGCGCCTGCAGTGCTCCAAGCAGGTGCTGCTGATCTTCCTCCAGACGTGGCCCGGGCTTCTCTACCTTTCATACGACAGCCTGGGGCTGAAGCCCCTCGTGGACACGCTGCGCCTGCCGGGGCCTGCGTTCCGCAAGATCGTGATCTTCGAGCTCCTCCACGTCGCGATACAGAGCATCGCGCCACACCGCGGCATCCCCGTCACAGGCCCCTGGACGGACTACACCGACGAGCTCCGCTCAGCCCCGGGGGGAAGGCGCGACGGCGACGACGGCAACACACGCCTCGACAGGGTACACCGCTCCGCTGGCGTCAACTCGAGCCACCCCGCCGGGTCCTCCTCCCCAGAGGGCGCTGGGCGCAGCGTGTCGCTGACGGCCTGCGCAGGCCACTCCGTCCTGGATGTCTTCCTCGGGGCTGTCCTGCTTGTCCTGGAGAAGACGGGCCTGACCACCACACTCGTCTCCCTGGTGAAGATCGGCATGTCCGACTCCTCAGCCTCCACAGTCATACCGCCATCCACAGCTGCTGTGCAGCCGCAGAAGCAGACTACCAACAGCAGCGCGTCGGCTGCAACGCCTGTGATAGATGCGGAGAAGCTCACAGAGAGGCAGCGTGTTCTGGTGAGTCAGAGCGCTGCGCACCTCCTGCAGACAGTGCTGATGCTGAGCAGTTCGCTGTTTCCCGGGGCATCGAGCTATAAGCTGTATGGCGATTTTGACAGGACTATTGTGGACCGCCTCGCGAAGAGCTGGAAGAATGGGAGGCAGGCCGCGATGCACGCCGCAGCGAAGGTGAGGGGGCTGAGCAACGCCGTCTTCCACGAGATAACATACTCCGTCCCTTCGGCGCGGGAGGTGCGGCTCGACTCCATCAAGCTGCAGATGTCCTCCAACATGGAGGACGCGCAGTTCCGCATCCTCCTCAACGACTCGCAGGTCACCGCGACGAAGGATTGGAACAAGTGGAATGCAGAGACAGCCCTCTTCCTCATCAAGGGCCCCCTCCGCCTGCACAGCAGGCTGCAGGAGGCGATGAAGACGAAGTTTTTCAAACGGCTCCTCACGTTCCTGAAGCCTTCCCGGAGACTCTTCTCTGAGCTGCCTTACAAGGAGGAAAACCTGATTTACAGCGACCTCGCCTGTGGGCTCGTTGATCTGCTGCTGCAGACGAGGGAGGGGATGCGCTATCTCGCAGCGAGCGGTCTGTTCGAAGAGTTTTTCTCCATTCTGAAGGAGGTGACTGAGAATTCAGCCGAGCGTGACAAGGTGCTCTGCAAGGAGCGTATAATGTATTTTATGGCCCGGGAGTACTTCCGTATCATCGGAAAATGCTCCGAAAACGTCCTGGGTGTCGAGCTTCTTGTCAGCAAGGGTGTGCTGGGTCTGCTCCAGAGCCTCATGTCGCAGCTCAGCCGCCAGCGGGACGACATCTGCCACCAGATCCTGAAACACCTCCACTTCGGGCGTGTCGGGAGCCAGCCCTTCAACGCCGAGGCGAAGGCGATTTTCGAATGCGCCATGTCGGAAGGGAGCCGCCCCATCAGGCTCTGCGCCACCCTCAAGCTGAAGCGCCTGTCCTACATGCAGGGGTACCGTGACATGGTGGACTGGACCCTCGACATCCTCGAGGGGCAGCTCACCGACAGCTGGCGCGAGGTTGCAAAGGCAGCGCATGACATCATCAACGAATGGTGCATGGTTGACGACGAGGTTCTGGACATGTTCATCATGAAGAAGCCGAGCCTCACCATGTTCACCTCGCGTGACGAGAAGGAGCAGGCGGAGGACCCTTCGCACTGCCTCCTGCTCCGCATGCTGACCCGCGAAGCGGGCTTCTGCTACCTCAACACCCTAGGCGTGGTGAAGCGCCAGCTCCGCGCGTGGACCCCTCGCCTTTCCATCGCATGGGCGGCAAATATGGAACGGAACCTCGCGCAGAACCTCTTCTCTGCCGCTGACAGCGGGGGTGCGCAAGCAGGCGGTGGGCCCATCACCGCCTCGCGGAGGCAGAGTGGGAGGAGGCTTGATTCGACAGCGCAGGCCGCAGCAGCAGCAGCGCCTGCGGCGTTAGGTGGGAGTGGTGCGGAGGCGGCGGATCCCTCAGCGTTCTTCTTCCCCCCGCATTTCTTCGGCGAGATGGCGAAGACGGTGCAGGGGACGGAGTGTCTCCTGGAGAGCGGGTGCCTGTCGCACTACGCGATGACCATCAAGGCGAGTGTCGTGTCGGACACCGAGATGTGGGAGGGGGCGGAGAGCAAGCTGGGCCCACTCGACTCGCTCATACACCGCTGTGAGGACAGCGAAGGGGACGAGGCGGAGGTGGAGGAGGAAGAGGAGGAGGAGGACAGTGAAGAGGATGATGAGGAGCTCATTCTTGATGAGAATGACCATACGGTATGGTGTTGTTGTGGGTTGGGGGGTTGGGTTGGTGGTGGCCTGGTGTGTTGGTTTCGCAAGGTGGTTTGGCGTGGGATTCACGGGAAATGTTTTTTTAAACAGATGACGGCGCATCCGCACATGTCGTATGATTTTACGACGCGGCCCTGGCTGCTGCCCAGCAAGGAGCGTGACGCGGAAGCGCTGTCGAAGGTGAAGGGACCCGATGAGTTTGACGACAGCGAGTACCTCCTTCCACGTATGTAAATAAAACACTGCCGCAACACACCCTCATGTACACTCATTTTTCATCGTTGGCTCCCCTTCTGGCTGCAGAGCCAGGCAAGGATGTCTCCAAAGAAGCAAACTGCCCCCCTCAATAAGCCGCATGCAATCACACCTCCCCACACGACGGGTAGTCGAATTCGGCTCGCCGGGGGCACCCACCCACACCCACACCCTCTGCAGAGACGAAGACAAAGGACAAGGAGAAGGGCATGGCTGTGAAGAACAGCCTCGAGCTGCGCGCAGCCCTGTGGGTGATAGCCCAGGTCGCCTCCAGCGACACGGGCTTCGCAACCCTCGAGATCGCGCCCCACTGCAGCGGCGTGCTGCGGCTGATGATCCGCATGGCAACCTACGCGGAATGCCTCTCCCTGCGCGGCACGCTGTTCTGCATGCTGAGCCTCATCGGGCAGTCGCAGAAGGGCCGCGACATGCTGTCGCAATACGGCTGGGTCACCAACAAGAGTGAGGGCTACTCCGCCTCCAACGGCGCTTGGGTTGGGGTCTGCGTGGCCTACCCTGGGAAGTACCACGAGTGGGCCACCATACGGCAGAGCGAGGCCTACCAGTCGCCCTCCACCGCAGTGCACCCTGCGGAACCAGGCCTCGTTGCACAGAAGGTGGCGGCCGAGACGCTGTTTGCAGACCACGGGATAACGACGAAGAATGCGCCCGACTTCTACCCGATGATCGACTCCATTGCGACGGAGCTCGCCCTCCGGAAGGAGAAGGACAAGCAGGCCATCAAGCGGGACTACTGCGTGCTGCTCGCGCTGTCGCACCGCGAGATGGGGATCCACAACGCGCAGCAGAATGCGTTTGACGTGGTGATGGGGCACGTCCGCACCATGGCGAACCCGGTGATGGTTGACGGGGCACGGAAGAGCCTCGCTAAGGTGAGGCAGGACATCAGCATCTTCCACGACCCCCACCTGGCCCTGGAGATGCACGACCTGCTCAACACATACCGCTTCCGCACTGCGACGCGGAAGTATCTCTACGACACGTATGTCGAGCAGGCGACACACACACACGAGGCGTTTGCCTACCTCGATGCGCGGTATTCCCCGATGCGGCGTGAGGTGAAGGCGCCTGCAGCGGCATCCGCATCTGCAGCCCCCGGCACCGCAGACACCTCCCTCGCGGCCCCACACCTCGAAACGGTCAGCACCGTCGGGGATGGGCTGAGCAGCGGCCGGTCGTCCCCGACGATGAAGCCGACCTCTCCCAGCCTTTCCCGCCTGGTGCCCAGCGATGCTGTCAATCCAGGTGTCTTGTCTGACGCCTCCAACAGCGAGCCCGACAGGTGAGGGAGGCAGAGGGGGGAGGTCGGAGGGAGCGTCGGGAAAGGGGAAATGCGCAGCGTGGCGTGTGTGTGTGTGTGTGTGTGTGGTGGGGGAGAAGGGGTTTCGCGTGTGAGTTATTTTTGTGCCAAAGAGAAAAAGCCCCCCCGCCCCCAGGGGGGTGGGCGAACCCATACACTTGAGTGCAGTGGTGTGCGCTCAACGGAAAAAATGGTAACGTGTGTGTGGGTGTGGTGAAGTGTCCCTGGAGCTGGATGGAGAGAGGTGGGAGAGGGGTGACAGTGGGATGTGTGTCTGCGAGAACTTGTTCCGTGAGTGTCGGCAGCTGTGGGGGTCGGGGTGCTCCCACGCGAAAACCCCCGCCCCAGACCCAGTCGGACTCCCCCCTGCGTTGTGACCTGTCACGCACAAAAAGCAGAAAAGGTATCTCTTCCTATTCCTCTCTTCACAACGCTTCGATATACTGCCTAGAAGGGGTGTGTGTGTGTGTGCGTGCGCCTCCCCTGCTGCAAAACCAAAGTTCACGTGTGATGTGTGATGTTTGCATTGCCTGAGGGGAAGCTTCAACGCCCCCACCTTCTCAGTGATCTCCCGCGCCCCACCCCAAGGTTGCTGCAACCTAACCCGTTGCTTGCTTGGGACACTGTCGACGAAGCTGCGTAGAGGGAAGCAAGCAAGGCGCACCTTCCTTCGCTGGACGATATAGGCAATGCACCTACTGGCCCACACAGCATATCCACATGTGTACAGTGGAGACTTCACGTCGGAGCAAGAAGTGATCGGTGTGCTCTACACGACTATAAAATTATTCACGCGTGTGGCAGTGGATGCCCCATCGAGAATGTAGAATACGATGCTCGGTGTATTCTGCTTGCACTGCTCTAAAGAAGTTCACAGTAGTGTCGATCCATGAGGAGCAGTTGCTCAGTGTGCCCTAAACTACTATAAAAAGATTCACGTGTGTGTGTGCGTCTTTTCATGGAAGTGATGCGAAACGAACAACCCCCCTTTCATGTATGGTGTGTTCTGGGGTCGAAAACCCAGTACCCCCCCCCCCCTGTGTTGCCCGTGTATGCCAAACAAATCGCCCTGTTTCTTTTGGAGAACTGCCCCCGAACCTACTAGCTTCCAAATCCTCACGACCACCCCCCCCCCCCTCCCGTTCCCGCCCCTGCTGTGAGGTCTTTCCTGGTTCTAACCGCCAGCCCCAAATAGCCGATTCGGCGCTGCGGGGGTGGCCCTTCGGGTGTCGTGCAACCAACACCTACCCACTTCTCCACCAACGGTACATGTAAACAGGGGCGTTCTCTCCACATGCTGTTCCGCAGCCCAGGCCCTATCCCACGCCCGTGTTGCCCGTGGTTCTTGTAGTTTTGGCACATCTGGTGGTGGCGTGTGATGGCAGATGAGAGAGAAGGCTGTGGGGCGGTGGGAGGAGGCGTTGGGAGTGGCAGCAGCAGAAGCGTGTGTGGTGGAGGGTGGGGGGGGGGGGGGATGATATTTTTTTGCCAGCGCATGCCCGATTGAGATCCCCCCTCTCCACCCCCCACCCCCCCCCCCCCTAGGCCCTTGCATGGCTGTTTAAATCTCTGTTTAGGGCTGTCACAAACACGATTTTTTGGATTTTGGGCCAAAAACTCCACCAAAATGGGCGTACCTGGCCAGAAATCCAGTGGGGGATCACTGAAAAAATCCGAGAAAATAGCGGACACCCTCGGGAAAGTCGATCCATTCGAATTATTTGGCAATTTTTCCTGAAAAATCCCCGAAAAAGTGTAACGCTCGTGTAACGCTCTTGGGCCGATTTGTAACGGTCCAAAAATACCACTTCCAAAAGGCAGAGAATGCCTCTCAGCACCCCAAAACCACACAGATACTCCTCGGGGTAGGTTCCTGGGTGGTTTCTAGTGGTTTTGGGGGCCTCATGGTACCCAGAGGCGGTCTGAAAGAGGTTTCTCGTGGAAAAAATTGATAATTTCATACATCATAGTCTGGCAGAGTCTGCCAGACTTTTGGTCGGGGACCTCGATTTTTGACTTTTTCTTGACTTTTTTTTGACTTTTTCTTGACTTTTTAAAAAAGTCTGCCAGACTCGAAAAAGTCAAAAAAAACTCAAAAAAGTCAAGGAAAAGTCAAGAAAAAGTCAAAGAAAAGTCAACAAAAGTCCACAAAAGTCTACAAAAGTCCAAGAAAAGTCCACAAAAGTCAGCCCAGTCAGCCAGTGATTCTGGCCTGACCGGGGTCAGGTTGCGCGGATGCGTGTTTACGGGTCTCTTCTGAGGCGCCCCTGTCGGGCATTCCGCGTGGAGGTCAGTAGTTCCCTCTCTTGCGCGCCCCGCTCGGCTTGCCCCCGTGAAAACCCCGCGATGTAGTAGTCCGCGCCGCCTTACGGGAACAGCGGCTCTCCGCCTTTCATGTCTCGTTGGAAGCTCCGTTTCCGGTGCTCGGGATGCCCTTCTCGGCACCCTTTTTGTGCCATGGGAATGGCATGCTTGCGTTTTGTTGACGTAAGCTACCAGTCTCTGTGCGGAAGGCGAGGGCAGCAGAGTACCCCAGCGTCGCCCAGAACGTGACAGTCAGAAGCAAAAAAACAACATCGCATCTAGGTGGTTGATCACCTCAACCCGAGTCCGCCCCGCCCAGCAACATCCGGACGGTGTGCAGGTACGTGGCGGCGTCCTTAGCGTCCACGGGACGCTGCTGGACGTCGAGCTGGCCCCAGCGTGCAGGTTTCATGATGACCTGCTCGACCCGGAGCCGCCTGTCGCACACCTCCTGGCGTCCAGCTCGTCGTCATGGGACATATCATCGGCAGAGGCGGCGAACTTTGACGGGTCCGCGACGAGGCCATTGTACACGTCTGTGGGGTTCTTGGCGATCACACCAGGAAGAGCCGCTTGTGCACGCGCTCTGGGCTCTGTGACCTATTTCTCAACCCATCCACCAAGGAAGCAACGTTGGATAAGGAGATCGAACGCCTGGCAGGCCCATCTGATCAAGAGATGGTCGTGGGCACCGCCTTGGAGAGGGCCGAGCCGGACCTGCGGACATCCCTTGCCTGCCCCCCCACCCGTCGTGATGATGTCCCCGAGCACCCTCCCGCACGTTCAACGTCAGGTGGGAGACCTCTGCCTGGGGCACGTGCTGGAGCGGGTAGATAGCGTATGTGTTCGCTGTGTGCAGGGATCTGTGTCGCCGCCCCCGTTGTCTTTTCAACGTCAGATGCTTCGAGCGGCATCCTCTCTCCCCCGCCCCTCTGTCGAAGAGTCCTGCACTGGGCTGACTTTTGTGGACTTTTCTCGGACTTTTGTAGACTTTTGTAGACTTTTGTGGACTTTTGTTGACTTTTCTTTGACTTTTTCTTGACTTTTTTTGAGCTGTTGACTTTTTTGTGACTTTTTCTTGACTTTTCCTTGACTGTCTGGACTTTTCTTTGACTTTTCTTGGACTTTTTCTTGACTTTTTGGCTTTTGGACTTTTTTTTGACTTTTCTTTGACTTTTCCTTGACTTTTTCTTGACTCTGGCACAGGGCGTTCGCTCGGGGAGAAATAGGGGCCTATTTCGTTAAAAAAAAGATTCTGGGAAAACCCTTCTCCCACCTCTCTCCCCGGCATTTCTCCCAAGGGGGAGAAATTAAATAAAAAAAAGTTTCTCGGAAGTTGTTGCCTCGGGTGGGAAGGGGTTCTGAAGGAGAAGGGCAGCACCCTCTCGTACAACTTGATACCACCACGCCTCGCACGGAGTGGAAATGACCCAAAGAAGCGAGACCTGAACCTGCTGGGGACCGTCGGAGCCGGCATCAGCATGGTCAAGGCCAGAGGAGGCCAAAGCCAAGAGCATAGTGGCCTGCCACAGGCGCCAGGCCGATGTACCTCTTGAGCATGCTGCCTCAAGGTGCACGTTGTCTGCATGTGGTGTTCCACTATGAAGCGGACTCGGGGACGAGGCTGCCAAATGTTCACTACCGTGGCCTCCGGCGGCTGGGGGGCGGAGCCCCCCAGACCCCCTGTGACCTGTGAAGTCTGCCCAACAGGAACTAACGAGCGCATGTGACCGTGCCCTTCCTTCTCGAGAACGGGTACCGTCGACGGTCCTGTTTTGGGTTCAAGTCAGGCTCATACACATGTTCACATCAGTTTTGTCAAAGGCCAACTCCCGAAGTACTCACTGATTGCCGCAAAACCTCCGTTTTGCAACCGCGAACAGCGAGATGGGCCCATTGCGCTAAACATATACAGTGCCCTGGTCTGGACCCGAGGCAATTTGTTCGAGGGGCAGATGTTGCATGATTTCGCGCGCGCGAAGCGCGCGCGAAAAAAAAATTGAGGAGGCAATTTTACCCCTTTCTCCCACAGTCTGCGAGGAAGGTGGGAGATAGCGAACACCCTGCTCTGGCAGACTAAAAAAAGTCAAGAAAAAGTCAAAAAAATAAAATAAAAAGTCTGCGGAACTCTGCCAGACTCAACCAGAGTAGGATGTATGTAATTTCCCGAAAAATCCCTTATTTTTGGGAGCTGAAATCTGCACGAAATCCCCAAACTATCACCCAAAATTGTCACCAAAGTGAAGAATTCACCCCGGAAGTGATTCTGGCAGACCAAAATGGGTGGAGTACCCTGTTTTCGGGTCAAAAATGCTGATTTTTTCAATGATATCCGCCCATGCCATGGTCTGTAACAGTAGTGTAACAGTAGACCCCCCAATTTGGGCCGTTTTGGACCAGTTCTGAGCAACCACTTTCAAAGGCGGAGAAGGCCTCTAAACACCCCACAACCACACAGCTACCCCCTGAGGTAGGTTCCTGGGTGGTTTTTAGTGGTTTTGGTGGCCTTGTGACGCCCAGAGGCGGTCTGAAAGAGGGTTCTCGTGGGAGACCCGCCATAACCCCACCAATCCCTTGTTTTTAGGGGGTGTGACCAGGGGGGGCATGAATCACCCAAAATATCAGCCAAAATCGTCACCAAAGTGAAAAATTCCGCTCGCAATTGATTCCAGGAGCCCAAATTGGGTGGAGTACCCTGTTTTCGGGTCAAACCTACGGAATATTTCAGTGGTATCCACAGATGTAAATGGTCAGTAACAGTCGCGTAACAGTAGCCCCCCTAGCATATACCGACAAAGTGGGCACACACTATGAGATGAACATGGCATCAGGTGCAGTGCCCGCAGAAGAGACCCATGTGTGACACCGGTGTGTCTGTAGGACGAAGAGGGGCTGGGAGAAGGCGGCAAACAGCAGGGTGACTATGGCAGGGCAAAACTCTGGAACGAGAAAACGGGCTCGCACAAGCACACTCAGCTGCAGCCGAGATCCGACACCCGGGCAGACAGTCTGGCAGAATTCAATGTTGTCAGACTCAAGAATCACCAAGAAGGGATTCTGAATCCCTTCACAAGGAATGAACTCCAGGAATTTGCAGCAGAACTAGGTGCTGAGGTACCAACTATACTCAAACGTGGATTTGTGAATTTCCTGGGTGATATACAGGAGAAAAGCGCCCTAAGGGAGGGGCCAGCGATCTCGTGCCTGGTCAGGCAGGTAGGGCAGCTGCCCTACCTATTTAATTTCTGTCCGAAACCTTGGTAGGGCAGGCCTGACCAGCCTGCCCGACCAAGAATATTATTTCTGATCTGCCCCCGCCCCCCTGGGCCCACTGGGGCCCAGGGAGCAGGGCTCTTCCGGACTATCGACCCAATGACCCACCGAATGTGGTCAGGTGATTGACATGCCATGGACGATATGTCAGCCCGGGAACAAATGTTCACTACCGTGGCCTCCGGCGGCTGGGGGGCTCCGCCCCCCAGACCCCCTGAAGGCGGTCTGCTGGCTCCTGGAGGTCATGAACCGCCTGTGGTGCGACAGACACGGATGATCCACGAGCCGAGCGCTCGTGTTCGCGCGCGAAGCGCGCGAATTGTTTTTGCCTCCTTTACCAGGTAGGGCAGCTGCCCTACCTATTAAAATTTTGGGCACGAGCCCAGCGAGATCACTGGGAGGGGCTTTTTCCGACAAAAATGCCCGAAAAATCCCCAAAAAAGCTGGAAAATTGGGGTGGAAGGGTGGGAAACAGGTGGGAGAGACCCACAAAAGTCATTTGGTGGTGTTTTGGGGGGTATTTTGGACCCAAAAATTGAAAAATGGCCAAAATTTGGTTTTGTGACAGAAAATCGGGGGCTATGCAAGGGCCTAACCCCCCTCCCGTTTCCCCGCGGGTTGTTTTTTTTGAATTCCTTGCGAAAAATGTTGGCTGCCACCCCCCCCACACCACACCACCACACCCCCCACCACCAGCCGTGGGAGGCCTCCGTGCTCTCACACCACACCGGGCCCTGCGGCAGCACCATGCCCCCCCTGTGGCATGTGCTGCTTGGCGCGCTGCTGATCCTGCCCGCCTCTCAGCACGGGGGCCCAGGGGTCCACGCAGGCCCCCTGTGGGGCGGGGAGAACGGGGTGGACCTGACCTTCGGGATTGTGGGTGCGGGCATCAGCGGGGCCGCCTCCGCGCTCTATCTGCGAGAGGAGTTCCCCAATGCGACGATCGTCGTCTTCGAGAAGGACGCGGTGGGGGGTCGCGTCCGGACCGACGAATTTGCCGACATACGGAACGTCGAGATGGGCGCCACATCATGGATGAAGCAGCACCGCCTAATCAACGACCTTGTCGAAAGGCTGGGTATCGAAACGCGGAACCCGCTCTCGGGAGACACCCCTGTCGCAAGGGGCCCGTTTGCCATCTGGAATGGCCGCAGCGTTGTCTTCAAACAGCGCGACACAACCTTCTGGATGGTTGTCGCAATGATGTGGCGCTACGGCCTCAGCCCCCTCTATCTGCAACGCGGCGTTGCCGACGTGGAGGCGCGGTTCAACGAGATATACAACCTCCTTAGCGACCCCGACACCCACACGCCGTGGGAGAAGCACGAAACATTGCTCCGCCACACTGGTCTGTACGACGAGGCGCAGAAGTCTCTTCGGGCGCACCTGCGTGACGGGGGTTTCACCGCAGCCTTTATCGACGAGATTGTGGAGGGTGTCATCCGGAACAACTTCGGGCAGAGCGTGAGCGATGTGAACGCCCTGGCGGGGATGCTGGCGATGCGCGGGGGTGCGGAGAATATAGTGTCTGCGAAGGATGGTAATGTCAACATCGTGTCGCGCACCCTCCAGGAATCTGGTGCGATCGTTCTGAACAAAACACGGGTCCTCTCGATTCAGCCGAACCACGCGCGCGTCTCTCCAAAGGCGCTGAAAATCCGATACGATAAAAACTATGCGGAAACGGTGATCGACATGGATGCCATCATCATCGCAGCCCCCCTCGACCTGGCAGAGATCGAAATCACAACCGAGAGGAACGTGAGGTACCGCGCCGAAGCCCTGCGCTACTGCCTCACCCACGTCACCCTTGTCCTCGCGTCGGCGCTCAGCCCACACTACTTCAAAATCCTCAACAGCGAGACCGACCCGACGCTCATCCTCACAACCGAGGAGGACCTGGCTGTCTTCTCCTCCCTTGGCATCACCGCAGATGCTGGAGGAGGCCACTCGGTTTATAAAGTACTTAGCCGCGAGGCCCTCACGGAGGAATTCCTCGACGACGTCTTCATCAACCGGACCGACCTCCTGAGACACACCTGGCACTCCTACCCCTCCCTGCGCCCCGTGCCAAGGTACCCCCCTGTGCGGCTCACCCAGCGGGTGTACTACCCCAGTGGTGTGGAGGTCGCAGCCCCGCTTCTGGAGACGGCGCTGATCTCTGCAAGGAATGCCATCAACCTGCTGGTGCGTGACAGGAAGTCGTGGAAGCGGGAGGTTGTCCTCGAGCCCCAGGAGCCTGAGGAGGGCGCGCCTGCCGGGGTACCCGGCAGCGGCGCGGCGGGGGCAGCGGAGGCGCCCGACATCGATGCGGATGGCGGGGGGGGTGGGAGCGGCGACGGCGACGGGGCCGCCGACCCCGGCTGGCAGCACACCTGGGGGAAATGGCTCGACATCGACCTCACCGCGGTCGGCGGATCTCTCTTCCCGGGGGTTGACGGCGACACCTCTGACACCCCTGCTGGGGGGAGCGACACACAGAGCGAGGGCATGCCTCCAGAGGGAGGCAGTGCCGGCGCTGCTGCCCCTGGGGCAGAGCCTGGGATGCCCAGCGGTGGCGGCAGCGACCCCGCCGGAGCCGGAGGCGACGGAGCTGTGCCTGCAGACGGGGAGGGCGTGGAGTCCAGCGGGGATCCTCCTCAAGAGTGGGCCTCCTGGCTGATGGGGTCCCTCCCCAGCTGGGGTGGTGCGGATGGGGCAGGGGATGAGGCGGGTGGTGTTGGCGGCCCTCAGGGCGAAGGCGGCGGTGGTGTGCCTCCCAGCGCAGCCGGTGGGGCGCCTGCAGCCTCAGGAGGTGGGGGTGTCGATGCCGCGGAGGCGGGGGTAGGGGCGGGCAGCGCAGCAGCGGATGCCCCGGCAGAAGGAGGCCCGGAGGCAGACGGGGCTGAGGCGGAGGGCACGGCTTATGCGTTCTGGAGGGATTGGTGGCTGTAGCACTCCCCCCGGTGCACCGAGCGAGGCAAGGCAGGAAGTGCGGCCTGCGGAGTATCCCATGTGGTTAGTTAGATCCAGCGGCACGTAGAGCCTATTTTCTGCTGGTTTTTTTTTGCACATAACACACCTGTGTGGTACGGGAAATGCTACGAGGAACGCGATGGACTCGGGACTGCTGCTGGCCTCTCTTGCTATGGTTTACTTATGTTTCGTGCTCCACCTGCTCCACCTCATTCTGCACTTCAGATGATCCACTTCACGTGGGTTACGGGGTTTGGGACAACGATGATATGTTGTGTCCGACGACAAGGTAAGGTAAGCTCATCGAGGTACACCAAACCGGAGTTGTCAAATCAAAAAAAGGTGGAAGCGTCCAATGCAACACTCACAGCATAGAGGCCAAGTGTTTCTCGTAGTATTTCGCGGAGGAGGCACACCCCTCAGGTGTGTGTATATTGTGTGTGTGGCTGGGGTGTCCCTATTCGCCATGTTCCCCGTGCCCCTGTGTCAAAGCCTGTCATGTCTTTTCTGTTATTTTCCCTTTCGCTAGATAATGAAGGGGTGGGGTAGGGTAGGGTAGGGTGGGGTTCGGCTCTCTGAAGGTATACAGTGGAAGGCTGCACGGCCCCTCCCTCCCCCTACCCCCACCCGCCAGCCCGGGCACCCCGTCCCTCACTTGCAACAGGGGTGTGTTGTGTCGTCTGTAGTGGCCACGGTTGTGGGTTGGCCCCACGTGTATCGCCTGCCATTCACACAAGGATTGCCTTCAACACGCACCCACTTTCAGGAGGCGCTGCAATGCAGCAGCCAGGGCAGGCGGGTGTGCCAAGTGCTGGCGCCATGTACCCACCTATATCCTGTGCGCTGGTGCCGCCCCCCGCAAGGGTGTGGGTCGAGCAGCCTACACCGCGGAGTCTCCACACGGCGGAGTGGCTGCAGGGGGCGCAGCAGGGTGCTGGGGGTGCGGTGGGGCAGGAGGGCCCTGCCTGGCAGGCGGGCCAGCAGCCGTATAGGCAGGGGTCGCAGCCGCAGGCAGTGGTGCCCAGCCCTGCGCACAGCAGCGACCCTGGTGCCGGGGGTGCTCTGCAGGAGCGGCAGCCGTTGCTGCTGCCGCCGCCTGTGTATGGGCAGGGGGTGGAGCAGCAGCACAGCTCGGTGCCTCGGGCGGAGTGTCCGCAGCCCGCGGCGGTGGCTGGGGATGCTGTGCGTCAGCAGGGTGGGCAGGAGCCTTGCGGGGCACAGCGCAGCCCGACTCTCCCGCAGATGGGGGCAGCGCCTGGTGTGCAGCAGCCGTATGGGATCCCCGCTCCACAGCAGCAGCAGCAGCAGCAGCAACAGTCGTACGGGGCACCTGTTACCCCGCAACATCAGCAGTCTCAGCAGCAAGTGGCACCTGCGACACAGCAGCAGCGCAGCCCCACCCCGCAGCTGCCGTCGCCTGCCGCGCAACAGCCCACCTCCACACAGGCACCACAGCAGCAGCAACAGCAACCGTACGGGGCATCTGCTCCGCAGCAGCAGCAACAAATTCAACAGTTGCAACAGCAGCAACAGCCACCGTATGGGGCACCTGCACCGCAGCAACAACAGCAGCAACCGTACGGGGCACCTGCTCTGCAGCAACAGCAACAGCAGAGCAGCCCCACTCCACAGCTGCTGTCGCCTGCTGCGCAACAGCCCACCTCCACAGCCCCGCAGCAGCAGCAGCAAAATCAACAGCCGCAACAGCCGCCGTACGGGGCACCTGCACCCCAGCAGCCGCAACAACAACAGCCGGTGGCACCTACTGCACAGCAGCAAAGTCAACAGCCGCAACAGCAGCCGTACGGAGCACCTGCACCGCAGCAACAGCAACAGCAGCAGAGCAGCCCCACCCCGCAGCTGCCGTCGCCTGCTGCGCAACAGCCCACCTCCACACAGGCACAGCAGCTGCCATACGAGGCACCTGCACCCCAGCAGCAGCAGCAAAATCAACCCCAACAGCATCCACAGCAACCGTACGTGGCACCTGCTCCGCACGTGTCTGCACCTCAGCAGCAGCAGCAGCAACAACAACAACAACAACCGTACGTGGCACCTGCTCCGCAGCAGCAAATTCAACAGCCCCAACAACAGCAACAGCAGCCACACGGGGCACCTGCTACGCAGCAGCAACAACCTGTAGTAGCACCTGCACCCCAGCAGCATCACATCCCCCAACAGCCGACACCCGGGCAGGCCCCACACAACCCCGCTGCACCTGCCCCCCAGCCTGCTGCTGAGCACACTGCCCCCCCGCAGGTGCCCCAGCAGGGCACGCAGCCGCAGCCTGCACAGAGCCGCAACCCTTACACGCCTGGCCGCACCGAGTCCATCGAGAAGGAGCCCGACGTGGAGGACACCACACGCTCCCCTCTGGCACACACCTTCACGGCAGCCACACGTGACCCACGCCTGCCGGGGTACGTCGGCATGGACAGCCCTGCGACACAGGCACCGCAGCGCAACAGGGAGGTGGAGGAGCGGATGCGGAAGGACAAGTGGTACCCGAACACAATCCCCAAGCTGGTCGACCGCATCAAGCACATCCTGTGCAACGAGAAGCTGCCGTTCGACGGGCTCACCCTCCAGGCGAGGCGCAAGACTCTGCCGCAGGATGCTGGCCTGGGAAGCATCACCATCACAAAAGAGTACCTGATGAAATGCCCTAGCCTGAGGGGCCACCATGACCCAACCATGGTGAGCGCAGCTTACGCCGAAGTTATCCGCTCTGGCTATGTCACCGAGCACGCCGACGGCACGGGGCTGTGGCTGACTCGTGCCGAGCCGCTTCCTCTGCACCTCCAGGTCATGGCCTATGCGACAGAGATGGAGGCTTCTCCGGGGAGACGCCCCGCAGAGCGGCACGACCAGCTGATGGTGGAGTGCGCCGACATGCGCGACATGCTGGCGTCCTTCCGTAGATCTCCAGGGGTGCCCCAAGCCGTCGGGGGTGCAGGGGCTGTGGGTGGCACGCGGCTTGCGTGAAGAGCGGGTTTCCTGTCCCATTTGTGCCTCCTGCGTGTCTGGTCTATTTTTTTTGGAATTGTGATAACAACGCAGTAACCTTTGCAATGCATGTCACGCAGGGCACACCACACCCGCAGCAGGCGTGTGGGGGGTATTTTTCGCGATTGACGAATACCCATTGGTTCTTCGGTGATGAGTATCCCTGCAGGTCACATAGAGCGGGGGGAAAGCCCGCAGTGACCTGGCCACAATATACCCACCCAGCAAAACAGGTTCCGGTCCTGGGATGGGAGATCATGTCTTGGTCACACATCACCTTCCTTCTGCGCCATGCAGCGAAGTGGAAGACGCGACTGTGTGCTAGTCATGGTGACGCGACAAGATAGGTATAGAGACCTTAGTCTCTCGAGCACACAATGTGCTTTACTCAGAGGCACTGATGTATTTTTATATATCTTTTCAGTGCCTTTTCCTTTGTGCTGGGGGGTGTGGGGGTATGAAGGTCTGGCACGAGGAGAACGCCAATGTCTGTCGATTCTCCCTCCATCCCAATATCGTGGGGAGGGGGGGAGGGGTGCGGATAAAGCTCTGAGGGTTTGACAACGTGGGGAGTGGGGGGGGGGGGGGGGGGGAGGGGAGGGGGCGACAAATGTGGGGCAGAAACCCGAGCAGCCGCGCATCAGAGAGGATAGACGCGCATCTCCCTTCCCCCCCACCCCCCCTCCCCTTTTGCCTCCACCCGCACATTCACACGGGGGTTTCGGGGCCCTTTCGCCACAACCCAATGGTGGCACAGTTTGACTCCACCAGTAGCGGAAAAAAAAGACCCCCACTGCCTTGCACCCCACCCCACCACCCCACCGCCTCCCACCCCATGCCCAACATCACCCCCCCCCCCCCCCCACAACAGGAGGGGGCAACGACCGGGGGGGAGGGAAGGAGGTGGGGTCTACCTTGGCCCCCACCCCCCCACCCACCGCCCCTACCCCCCCCCCCCCCTACCCTCCCCCACCCACCCACCCCACACATTCATAGCCCCCATTGGGGTAGGGAGGGAGGGCGTGGGTGATCTGGGTGCGGAACTGCCCCACTCCGGGCTCTCTCGGACACACCCCCGCTCCCTGCAGTAGGTGGGGCGGGGGGGGGGGGGGAGGGGGAGAGAGGGGGGGGCTCCCCCCCCCCCCTCCCCCTCTCTCTCTCTCTCTCTCTCTCTCTTTGCAAAACCAAAAAAAAGCAGCAACAACAACAACACATATTTCCCTCCCTCCCTCCCTTCTCTCCTCCCCCCCCCTCCCTCCCCCAAAAAAAGAATCCCATGGAGAGCGCCGAACCGCAACCCTCCCCCGGCGGGGGGGATGTGGATCCAGCCCAGGGGAATCGCCAGCTGCCCTCTCCTCTGCATCCTCCGTCACCTCCGCTTCCTCCTCCTCCTCCCCCCCCTCCACAAGCCAGCACCACACCACCTCTGTCTGCTTCTCCGCCGGCGGCGCTTGTCTCGCTTGCAGAGGTTGCACGGAGGAACCACGGGGATGGTGTAGGCAGTGAAGGGGTCCCTCCGAGGGTGGTTTCTCCGCTGCCCCTCGGGGAGGTGGGGCGTGCGCGGAGCAGCCCCTTAATGCGCCGCAGCGCGGCTGTCCAAAACTGGTGGGGCATGTCGACACAATCCACTACAACATCGCCTCTCGGGATTCTCGAAACCCCGACGGAATACTCTGAGCTCGTCGCCACCTCCGCCGCCGCAGCGCCGACCCACACCTCCGACTTTTCCTCCTCTCTCTACGACCCACCTAACCAACACCCCCCGGGGAGCGCCGCCACCATCCCCGACGGCCCCCTCGAGACCCACTCCTGGTCTGAGCGGAACCCAGACTCTCACTCCGGGACACAGAATGGAAGGGGGGTTCCCTCTAACTCGAGGCGGCATGCCTTCAGGACGCAGAGCGCCGTTAATATGCGGAGGGGTGCTAACCCGTGGGGGGTGTTTGACAGCTCCAGCACTGAGACCTCCCCGATGGGGACTCTGGAGACGCCGTCTGTCGTGGGGGCGAGGGGGGCAGGGCTGAGAGGGCAGAGGCAGGAGCAGATGCAGCAGCACCGCCAAGCTGAAGGAGGAGGTCCTGTGTTGGATAGGGCTGCATCTCATAGGTCTCTGCAGAGGGGGATGAGCGGCCGGACGGACAGAACAGGAGATTCTGACTCCGACGTGCCGGAGGAGATCGACGGCGTTGCGGTGTATGAGAGAGCCGAGGTGAACCAGCGGATCTCCCACCTCAACAGAGACCTCCACGGGATACCCGATGTTGTGAAGGAGGAGTATCACAACTGGGAGCTCTACCACCCGCACTACATGCAGTACTTCAGGGAGGTTTGGCGGAGAGGGCAGCAGCCGAACCCGTTGAGCCGCCCCTCGGTGACCCCCAGCGTGAGGTCTACAGAACCTTACGGAGGTGACGATGGGGATGACGACACGTCACCCTTCGGGGGGAGCCCGTCGCACCACATCTCTTTCCTCCTCCCCGCCGGCAGCACCCCTGCGCCGGGGGGGCGGGACACGCCACCCGCTGTGGAGTACACCTCTGACGGCTTTCCGATCGGGATTCCCATACCAGTCCCCCTCGTCCCGGGCTACGGGCTTCTGGAGGTGGTGGAGGGTGTCGTGGCAGACACTCCCATCCCACCGCAGGTTGTCGACCTCTCCGACTACACCGAGGCGGAGGCGTGGGCAGGGCGGGATCTCCTCATCACAATCCTGCTGGGAACCGCTCTCGCTGCGACAGTCTCCTCCCTGTGGGTCGCCCCTGCTCTCGACACGTTGGAGACTCAAGTAAATTCCTCTCTCTACCTCTATGAGGGGGAGATGGCGGTTGCGGTGGGCGGCTGCGTCTCGGCCTGCCTGGCTGGGTTTACATCGCTTACCCTCGGTGTGATATGGTATGACAGACACACCAATGCGTTGGGCCGGCGCGGCATCCGGGCTGCGGCGTGGGTCGAGTCGGGCATCACCCTGGCTGCAACCCTCGTTGCCGCGGGTGGGGTTGGTGCAGCAGGGGAGCATCAGATCCGCATGCGTGAGGGATATGCCGCAACCTCATGGGAGCCCCAGTTCCCCTACACGCCGACCTACGACGCGAGTGTTTACGCGTCGGCGGCGAGCCTCGCCTCCGTCGCGGTTGCGCTGCAGCTGTGCGTTGCCGGGTGCCTCAGAAACAAGCGGGGGGTCAACAAGGTGCAGATCGCGCCCCTCGATGCGGGGGTTTTGGTTGCCCTCGCGGCGGGGCTTGCCACGTCTTACGGGATTGCAGAGGGGCTCGAAGCTATCGAGGAGCTTTTCGAAGAACGCACCGTCTTCGAAAGTAACGTGGATGTGGGCGGCGGCGTGGTGTCCACCAAAGTATTGCAAGACTACCTCTCGCGCAACGGCGGGCTGCGCTGTGCATCAACCTTCCTCGTCTGCCTGATGTCTGTGGTTCTCGGGGTGGAGAGTGCCATTCTCGCGACCCTCAAGGCACACTCTCGGATGAGCAAGGCGGTTGCAGTGGGTGCATCGGCCCTGCAGCTGTTCGGCACCGGGCTGCACGTTGTGGTAGCGGGATCAGAGCTCCTTACCAACGTTCCCACGACGGTCCAGTATATTCACAACGCAGGACATGTCGTTGGCCCTGCTGCCATCAGCTTAATCTTTCTCGCCCTGATCGTTGTTCGGGTGATATCTGCAGTGTAGGGTGGGAGGGGAGGGGAGGGGGGTGGGGTGGGGCGGTCTGAAGCCCCCATATATTTTCTCCCAAAAACTGGCCCCCTTTTTTTTTCTTTGCTGAGTTGCGGAGCGACCGGGGCGTGGCGGATGTCGCGAAGTAACGAAAGGGACATCGTACGACTTGAAGCTTTAGGATTGACACCTTCATGCCATTTCGCAGGGCCTCAACACAGTCTTGAGACAGCAAGTGTGCGCTCAACAAAAAGTGGTCCGGAACTGTTCTTCCCACAGTTGCTGGGCAGGGTGTCGACAATATAGCGAAAGGAGTACGATCTTGGATGGGTGATTCCGACAATTATATTGATGTGCCTGGCCCCCTCTCCCCTCTCTCCGAAACCATGCGACATACCCCTGCTCGGTAGCAGTTTGGGTCTAATTTTCTGGCTGCTTTGAACGATTTCGAACGTTTTTTTTATTTATTTTGAAAGCAGAGCTACTGTTGGCAGCTCTTTCTTTTTCGCCGGAATAATTTGCTTCTTTACTCCCGCCCCGGCGGAGGGGTGAGTAGGTAGAGGATAGACGCATCTGCAAGCCGTTCACCGCTCTGCCCCGCCCCGGAACAAAGCTGTGCCGGAATTAAAACCCCACTCTACTGTTATGGTCGGAACACCACCGCCCCCCCTTGTCCTTGAGGACATTGCCTCCACGGGTACCTGGTGATGAAGCCAGTTTTTTTTTGATAGGTCGGCGGAGCCTGAGCCAAAAAAGGGGTGTTCTCGCGATACATCAATCGGCGAAACATCAATCGACCCCTCTTTCTTTCACCCCTTTTTTTGTCGCACGGCACACACTTGCTGTACGTCTTACATACCCACATGTGGGTGTAAGGGACCTGGCACACATACATGAATGGGTGGGTCGGGGGGTCGAACCATATAAGGGGAACCGCCTCCGGCAGCCGAGAGAACAAGAATCGGCAGGGCAGCGGCCGGGCCCCCAAAGAACGAAGATGCTGGACTGTCCGGCATCCTCCCCCTCCTCACTTAGAAAAGGTGCAGGCAGCGTGGGTTTGCTGATTTGCCGCGCGGGTTTTTTCGCTTGAAAATACCGCCCATGCCACTGTACTCCACGAGGCCACCAGTGGGGTACGAACGTCGTTGTATATCGCATTGCTTTCTTCTGGAATGGGAAGGGGGGGGGGGGAGGGAGAATGAGGATGGGGTGTGGGGGGTTGGTTGAAGGTGGATTTATACCCGCGATATGCTGATCAGGGGGGGGGGGAGGGTGTGCGTGTGTGTCCTGAGCAAATCGCACGCAACCCATCAGTATCATCCCCGCCCATTCTTCTTTGTCTTTCCCCCCGCCCCACCCCCCACCCCCCCCAATGCATGCAGAGGGTGGGGGCTATGGTGCATACAGACTTGACTCTAGGTGGTCACCAGTGCACAGACGAACCCTATGACCAGGCACCCCTTCTCGCGTTCCTTTGTTGACTCCACACCTCGCAGTGGGGGGGGGGGGGGTGCGCAGGCGTTCCAGGTGACTCCTGTCAGTGGTGTTATTTTTTAGTGTGGTTGTCACGTGGAGTGGGCGTAGGATAGCGGGCCCGGTTATCACGTTGTGTGAACTCGAGGGGGCTCCCCGCAACGCCAGCGCTAGCCGTCTTGTCTGAGATTTTTTTTTGTGATCATCTGCGTGACGGTTTGCATGTGTTTTGCCACGATTTTTTGGCGCACACACAACCACCCTTGACTTCTTTACAGTGTCTTGAAGTGTTCAAGGGATCTGAATCAGGAGGTTTGAAAGGCAGCTTCTTTCCTTTTTTTTCCCTTGAAATGCAAGATGGGACTCTCACAATGTGAGATTAGACAAAGCGTGTTTCCAAGGAATTATTCGGATGTAATGACTCACGCAAAGAAAAGAATATCCTCCACATCCTCCCTTCCCCAGCAGTATTTTAGAAACGGGTGGCCTTGACTCTCTGTATCAGAACTGTTCAGTGAACTGTGCGTGACGCCTAATTTGCCAGGCGGATCACTTTCTTCCAGCGAATTCTAAAGACTGGACTGCTTACATCTTCGACCTGTTGCCTGCAATGCTCCGATACAGGCCAAAAACAAGAGAGGATGTTGGCAGGACAGCAATGCCCTCGGCCCCTCTGGGCAAATGTGTCTGATTCCCACAGCAGCTGCCTGTGAGCTGGGCTCGAAGCACCAGCAAGCAGACTCCTGCAGGCGTTCCAGTACCCTGCTCGGAGGGGTTGTTCCTAGTGCTGTGTTCTTGCATTTTCTCATATGTGCCGGTGTGCGCGTGTCCGAACCCACACCATCTGGTTTGCTTCTGTCCGTTTTGTCTTCCAAATTCAGGGTGGGTTGGGGGCATGATACGTCAGCCGATTGCAGTCGGTACGCTCCTTCTGTTTTGCGGCGTCTGCTCGACGTTTTCCGGTGCACGGGCCTGTGGGAGACAGGATGCACACTCATGACCTCCTCGAAGCCTGACGTGCCCTCCCCCGCCCCCCTCCCAACAACGTGCATGCAACTGTTGCTCGACTGCAATCCTTCGGTGGCGCACCTGAGAGTCTAACATACACCCACACACCTGACGCCCACACCCCGTTCAACCAGACACACCAACACATCAACAATGATGCGTGCCCTGCGTTCCGCTGCGCTGCGCCAGGTGCGTCTGCACCACTGCGATGGTGGGAACGCCAGCCTGGTGACGAAGGCGGCACCGGACTTCAAGGCCACGGCTGTGGTGAACGGGGAGATTGTGCCGAACGTGACGCTGTCGCAGTACAAGGGGCAGTACGTGGTGCTGTTCTTCTACCCGCTGGACTTCACGTTCGTGTGCCCGACCGAGATCACGGCCTTCAACGACCGTGCGGCGGAGTTCGAGGCGCTGGGTGCCAAGGTGGCGGCGGTGAGCGTGGACTCGGAGTTCTCGCACCTGGCGTGGACGAAGCTGCCGCGCAACAAGGGCGGGCTGGGCGACACGCAGATCCCGCTGATTGCGGACCTGGACAAGTCCATCTCGCGCAACTACGGGGTGCTGCTGGACGCGGGTGTGTCGCTGCGCGGGCTGTTCGTGATCGACAAGGAGGGGAACGTGCGCTCCCAGGTGGTGAACGACCTCCCCATCGGGCGGTCTGTGGACGAGACGCTGCGCGTCGTGCAGGCGGTGAAGTACTCCGACGAGAACGGCGGTGTCATGCCGTGCAACTGGACACCCGGCAAGCCCACCATGAAGCCCGACCCCACTGGCTCCCAGGAGTTCTTCTCCAAGAACGCGTGAGCCTCCACGGCTGCCAAGCGTGCGTGAGACGCGAGCACCCTGGCCGGACGGCAGGCGCGCCACCACGACCCCAACGTTGCTGTTACCTTTGAACGAACATTCGGCAGCACTGCTGCGAAGTTGTTTCCTAGCTTGTCGGCAGAGGCCTCTGTACAGCAGCTGGGGCCAAGCCACACAACGTCCGCATAGCACGACGCACCAACAGCAGGAGGCCCCCACCCCACATCCCAGTTGACCCAGTTAATCCAGCACACGCTTTGGCCCATCACATACCCACGCTCTCTCATGCTTGCCACGGCCACCACCCACACCGACCCTCGCAGGTGTTCGACTCTTTGAACAGAGCGATGCAGTATATGATGCTGCAGGCAGGGGTGCTGCTTGCTGCGGTGGGGACGGCGGCGGTGGCAGGGCAGCAGCCTCCATCCGAGCTGTGTGCCAACTACCGGGACTGGTCGCGGTGTGTGCATATCAAGGAGTTCGACACAGCTACGAACGAGTCGCTTGTGATGGACATCTCGGACGGGCTGTGCTACACATACGTGTCGGGCAAGAAGACCACGAAGGAGGCGTGCGGGGCAGGGTCGCTGCGGTTCACGTGGCACCAGCCGCACCCCAACATGTTCAAGGCCATCGGGGTGAGCGGGGACCTGTGCCTGGACACGACACGCGGGGGCCACAAGCTGTGGGAGTGCGGGGACGAGAAGAAGGCGAACCAGCACTACTACGCAGGGTGGCGGTCGCAGTACACGTACCCTTGCGAGGTGTTTTCCGTGTCGTCGAAGGAGAAGGCACAGCAGTGCGGGTGTGTGGCGCGGGACGAGCAGCTGCACGCGTCTGCAGGGGTGGAGGGCCGCGTGCGTGTCTACCAGCACTGCCTCGAGGGGCGCATCCGCGGTGGGCTGGGCGGGCGCGTCATGTCGTCGCTGTATCCGGAGAACGTGTGCGACGGGCAGCCCATGCCGATGCACTCGCTCGGGGACTGGACGGCGGATGACACGATGTTCGTGTACTGGGCAGAGGACGCGGACAACTGGACCACAGCCGGGACACACATCGAGCGGGTGCGCTTCACCGCGGCGGGTGCGGAGGTTGTGGGGCACATCAAGCTTCCGCAGTGTGTGCACAACGGGGCTGTGGCGCGCGGGCGGGACGGGAAGCTGGCGGTGGTGTGTGCGGAGGCGGCTGGGTGGGACAAGTGGCTGCACCTGAAGGTGGTGGAGGTGGAGGTGGACCTGTCGAAGGAGGTGCGGCGCTTCAGCGTGCTGCCCGAGGGGTGCCGTGCCACGGGGGGGTGCAAGGGTGCGTACCCCATGCAGAAGGGTGCAGACTTCCGCCTGCTGCAGTACTCTGCGTCGCGCGACTGGTACTTCGTGTTCCACAACGCAGAGTGGGGCGGGCACGTGGCGGACGCGGTGACGGTGTGGGACGGTGAAACGGGGGCGCAGGTGCGCGGGTACGGGGACTCGTGGGCGTGCATGGGCGGGCACACGGAGACGGGGCGCATGGCGTACAACGCCGAGGCAGACGAGCTGGCGGTGCTGTGCTGCTCCGACCTCGGGGGCGCGTGCCAGGACCCTGCGAAGGGTAACTGCGACGTGGACAACAAGTGGCGGAACGGGCTGGTGTTCCGCACGCACGTCGCGAACAAGCAGTCTGTGACGCTGGCCCCGTTTGCGAATGTGTACAACCAGGCCATCAGCGGGTGGCTCGGGGACCTGCTGCCGTGCGACGACGGGTACGTCCTCGCGTGGCACGGGGCGGACGGGCTGGCGGAGACCTTCAGGAACAAGACCAACAACGTCGGGTTTATGCGTGTGTCGGCGACGGGCGAGGTGCTGGCGAAGAAGTGGATCACGGCCACAGCAGACGCGCGGGAGCGCAGCGTGAAGCTGGCGAAGCTGGGGAAGGGCAGCTGCGACAGGTTCCTGCTCGGGTGGGGTGACATGGCGGCCAATGCGTACTACCCGAGCCGCTACCTGCTGGTGGAAGTGGACAAGGACGGGGAGGAGCTGACGCAGCCGCTGGACGTGACAAACGCCACGATGTGGGGGGAGGACACACAGTGGGCGACGCTCGGGAACGGGGACGTTGCGTGGGGGCACACGTGGAAGCGAAACATCGACGGGACCCCGAACAAGGTGGGCCAGACCCCGTACAAGAAGCCTGCGGGCAGGTCGTGCACGTGGAACGGCAATGGCTACGGGTACACGTGGGGCTCGCTCTCCGACAGGCCCGGCGGCAGGTTCCACACCAACGAGGCCTTCACGACGCGGTACGCGGCCGCTGCTGCTGGCGGTGTGGGACCTGCGACTGGTGCCCCCTCCACTGGCGTTCCGGCTACTGCGGCACCTGCAACAGAGGCACCTGAAACCCGTGCACCGGCCACACCATCCCCGCAGACGGATGTCCCGCCCACGCGGGCACCTCCGGCACCGTCCACAAAGTCGCCTGCGACTGACGCACCTGCAACTGATGCGCCTTCGACAACGGCGCCTTCAACTGACGCGCCTTTGACAACATCCCCCACAACTAGTGCACCTGCAACTATCGCGCCTTCGACAAAAGCGCCTGCGACTAGTGCACCTCCGACAACAGCGCCTTCGACGACCGCACCTTCCACGGAAGCCCCTGCAACTATCGCTCCTTCGACAACGGCGCCTGCGACGGAAGCCCCTGCAACTGACGCGCCTTCGACTAAGGCACCTTCCACTTCTGCACCTGCAACTGGCTCACCTCCGACAACGGCGCCTGCGACTAATGCACCTGCAACGACTGCACCGTCCACAAAGGCGCCTGCCACCAACGCACCTGCAACTGATGCGCCTTCGACAACGGCGCCTTCAACTGACGCGCCTTTGACAACATCCCCCACAACTAGTGCACCTGCAACGAGCGCACCTCCGACAACAGCGCCTTCGACGACCGCACCTTCCACGGAAGCGCCTGCAACTATCGCCCCTTCGACAAAGGCGCCTGCTACGGAAGCCCCTGCAACTGACGCGCCTTCGACTAAGGCACCTACCACTTCTGCACCTGCAACTGGCTCACCTCCGACAACGGCGCCTGCGACAAATGCACCTGCAACTGACGCGCCTTTGACAACGGCACCTTCAACTCCCGCACCTCCTACTGAGGCGCCTGCAACAAACGCACCGTCCACAAAGGTACCTGCAACAAAAGCGCCTACCAGCACTGCCCCTGAAACCGAGGTTCCTGCGACACGTGCACCGAAGCGGTCTCGGAAGTTCACTTACCTCGGGTGCTTCCATGACAAGTGGGACAGGGCACTGACTGGTGCCTCGAACCTGTGGGGTCGGTACGCGTCGCCTTCCCGGTGCTACCGGTTCTGTAAGAAGCGGGGGTTCACGTACTTCGGCCTGCAGGGCAGGCGCATGTGCTTCTGTGGGAATGCAGATGATGAGTACGACAGGCACGGTGCGGCACGCAGGTGCAACATGCGCTGCTCCCGTGGCCGTGCTATGTGTGGCGGCAGGTGGCGCAGCTCTGTGTACGAGATCCTGCGTTAAGCAGCCGCACGGTGATGTCTTCCAGACACAAACCACCCACATTCAAGAGGGTGTCCGTTCATTCGGTTGCCCGCTTTCCTTCTGACTTGTTGTCTCTGGCAGCTATATTGCCCCATCTTGAACTTGCTCCACTCCATTGTTTTTGTTTCTCCTTCGCTTGTGGTGATGCAGGTGTCCTGCCAGCTGACTGCCCTGTCTTTTTCCTCCTTGTTTCTACCGACGATGTAGAGTGCAGTTGGAAGGGAGTGGCCGTATTCGTACACCTGCACCTGTTCCATTTGCAGCTTTCTTGCACTTGGGGGCTGTGACACCGCCTTTTTTTCAGCGCAAGGGACCGCCCAGCAAAGTCTCTGCACCTGCTTCATGCAGTTGCATGACAGCGTGTACATAGCGAAGAGAGTATGATTTTCAAATGCCATTGACCGGTTGCACGGCTCACTTGTTTTTTTTCTTTTTCAAACCTGTCACTTGTCATGGAACACCCCCAGCATTCCCTTCGAGTGACAAACAACTTTCCACCCCTCAAAATGGGCTGCACAACCACCGCTTTAACGCCGTGGTAGAGACCTGTCCCATCGCCGCTGCAATGCAGTGAATCGATTCGGCTTGGTAGACTTCGCACCTTGCTATACTCTGTAGCGTCACCCTCACGCAAGGTTTGCCAATCCTCCTCCCACCCGTTGGGGGCCTTCGCTCTGTGTCACTGTGTGTCAAACTGTGTCACTTTGCAGCCAGTTTGTGAGGCAGTTCACCATTTCTCACTTCTCTGCATTTCTGAGCGAAGGCCCCCGTTATCTCTTTGCAAAAAAAAAAGCGGGTGACTTTCGTATCCCTCTCGTTTTGCCCCATGCCCATTTTTCTCGTTCTCTTTACCTTCGTTCATTCGGTTTGCCGGATGCGTCGGGGAGGAACCTTTGCCTCCACCCCATTGCGATCCCCTCCGTCACCGCAGGCACGGTGTCTCTGAAAATCACACATGCCGCCTGCAGAGAGGCGCTCCCACGCCGAAACCTGATGTGCCTGTGCCTGCCTTTATTCGCAGGAAGTGAGCTTGTCTCACAACCAACAAATGGCTCCCAAGGTTTCGGTGATGGTGCCTTGATGCAGTGGCTGGCGTCGTTGTGCAGCGCACGGGTCTGCCCTGACAGGGGGAAATGGTCGGTGCCTGACCGACCGCGCGAGGAAGATTCCACATCCGTATTACCAGTCTCGGCGTGGGGATGCCGCCACCCCCAGATCACCTTCCCCATGAAAGGTAGCAGGCGAGTCGAGTCCCCACCCCCCACCCCCACCCACCCCGCCCCACACCGCATTGCCTTTTCACACCATTGAGCAGCTGCACCACCCGGGAAGCCGTCTACCGGTTAGAATCTGCTCGAATCAGCTGCGATGTACATCGCTTGTGGACCTGGGAACACTTCGCGTAAAGTGTGCTCGAATCAGGCCCGTTGATACTCCCGCCTGCTCGCCACGCTCCTGACCTGATAACTATGTGTGTCCACGTGTGTCGGATTCTTTTTCAGCATACACGGACTGTATCGGTGTGTGACGAAATGTTTGCCACTGAAATACAGAAGGCGGAAGCGTGCAATGCAACAACTGCCTGTGAGAGGATCGAGCGGAATGGATGTATTCTTTCTTCACACCACACCACACCACGCCACGCCACGCCTCCCTCCAGATTCCACATTTAACCCACACACACACCCCCACCGCCCTGCACACACCTGACCTCCCCACCACACGCCCTACGACTCCACAAGACTCTCTCTCTCTCTCCCCCACCACCCTCACCTCTACAATGCCGTGCCCGATCACCATCTCCAACCTCGACGCCTCTGCCAACAACCTGCACCTCTCCGGACCTGGCCAGTCGTCCTCCTCACACACACCGACGTCCTCCCTGGGCGACTCCCTGCAGGCCCAGAGCCTGCACAGCACGCAGGATGGGGAGGACGCCTACGCCCAGCCTGCGGCGTGCTATGTGAGGGGGCGGGCCGCGGAGGTCCCGCAGATGATTGGCATGCCGCAGCCAGGTGAGTACATCCGCCACCGCCTGCGCGTGAGGGTGTCGCTGTTTTTCAGGACGCGCCTGATGAAGATGACGAAGGAAGCGACTGTCGGCGACCTCCGCCGCTGCATCAACGAGACGCTGAACCTGGAGGAGGGCATGCACGACCTGCTCTGGCGGGGCCAGGCCCTGCGCGACGACAGCCTTCTGCTGCTCTCCCTCGGGATGCGCGACAAATGCAGCGCGGAGCTGGTGATGAGCCGGAAGTTCCACGCCCGCGAAGCTCTCGCTCGCCTGGACATTGTGGACGGCTTCAGCGCCTGCCTGATGCAGGAGCTGCGCGGCATGTGCAACCTGGGCCGCGTCGCGCTCTACCTCGATGCGGGGGCGCGCCTTTCCGACATCCACCCCAACGGGAGCACGCCTGTGCATGAGGCTGCTCTCCGTGACTGCCTGCAGTCCCTCAAACTGCTCCGTCTGCACGGTGCTGATCCGACTGTGAGGGATGCGCAGGGGATGACGCCTCTGCAGATCGCACGCTTCCACGAGCATGACGAGGTGTCGGAGTTCCTCCTGAAGTGGGCCTGCGACGCCGCCACCGACACGGGGAGCGAGCAGAGCAGCCGTTCGAAGAGCAGCCGCTGCTCGAGCCTCCACGTGTCCCCCAGGCACCGCTCTCTCGTGAGGGACACCGACAGGCCCCGCCCGCGCACTGCCTCTGTGTGATGATGATCCAGAGAGAGTGAGAGGGGCACATCGAGAAACAGAGAGAGGTGTAGTCGTAGTTTCGGATTGATTCGCACAGCTTTGCCACAGCGCGAGAGGGGTGTGGAATTTAGCTGGCGCGTATGGTGGTGTGTGTTTTGTCAGGCTGTAGGGCTGGGGGGGGGGGGGGGTGGGGTCGGATGGTCTCACCAAACTGAGTGCACAGGGCTCCAGATTGTATTCCTGTGTACGGTGTGACCTGCCCCCACGTCTGGTGTTATACCACGTGGTGTTGTGGGGGGGAGGGGTGGTGTTGTGGTGCTGTCTGTGTTTTCCCTGCCCCCCCCGCTCCCATCTCTGCTCCGTCATCCGAGTTTTCCTTCGACTCCATATATATATATATATATGGAGTCGGAGCCGGCTCCATATATATATATATATGGAGCCGGCAAAAAAAAGTCACATAAGCCGCCGCACAGACGCACGCACGCAACCTCCCGTATCCCCTCCCCAACCCCCCTTTCCTCCCCCCCCCCTTTCCCTTCCCCACATGTATTTTTTTGCTGTTTTGCTGTTTTAGGTGGGTCTCGTTCTAAACTGATGGACAGTGAGCTGCTGATATAACACATGCATCGCACCGACACAGTTCTGCCAAAAGAGCGAATCCCTCCGTTATTTGCCTTTTTTGTTTAGGGTAGGGGTGTACCGGGGAGGGGGGGGGGTGGGAGTGGAGGAGGAGAAAAAGAACTACACGTCGGGGGGTGAGGGGAGGTGAACGAACCGAAGGGTGGGGAGCCATTTTGGCTTTGCTCTCCTTTCGGTTTGCCTATACCCCCCCCCCCCCCCTCCCCTTCCCCTTTTCCCTCCGTCGCCGCCTCGTCCCCCCCCCCCCCCCCGCTCCCACCCCCCGCCCCCGCCCTACCGCTCCCTCTCCCCGTCCCCCTGACTATTCATCTACTGATCTTCATGAGTTTCCCTTGTTACCACGTATCCCCTTTCCATCTTGACTAGCATGGCCGCCTTGCTGTGCATCTCCCACGACCATCCCTATGCAGGCCTGGTTAACTTTGAACCGAGTGGGTGGAGTATTTTATGGGAGGGGGGTGTGCTGTGCGTGAGGGCGATTTATACTATCGTCTGAACGACTGCATCTCCTCTCTCTGTCTCTCCCGTTTCTCTCTCAATAACTTCCAAAAACAAACAGGCCATTTTGCATGGCAAAATAGGCATATTATGTCGACAAAAATGAATAAAAAATACTTGATTTCAACATCCCCGCTCACCCACAGGCACGGTTGTATGTTGCGAAATAATGAAATGGGTGTGCGCCTGATCGCCACCACACCGCCTAATCTTCTGCCCTGCGTCGGCTCGCTATATTATGGAGGCACTCCCAGCACCCATAGTTAGCGAGAATGTGTAATGCGGAAAGGAGGAGGTGTGCGGTGTGGTGTGCGAGGCGCACTCCCTGTTTCTGTGTCAGCCGTGCGCCACCACTCCCCTTTTCCTCCCCACCCCCCACCCCCCCCCCCCCCCACCTCCTATCCCCCTCCTGTGGGTGCCAAACACGACAATACGGAACAGAGAATTTAAATAAATCATATCCCAGACTCTTCGACGAGAGAACTGAAAATTCCAACAACGGAATTTGGTCTTGCCAAAAAAAATGAAAATTGCCTTAGTGGGTACCGGCCAGACAGAAATCTGGCCAGAGTACTGCTTTCTGTAGCAAGCCCGAGGGGTGCGTGTCAGGGATCCGAATTCCCTGTGGATGCCGCCGTGTGGTTTAATGTGGGCATGTGAGAACCTGATATTTCTGGGGGAAAACCCATCAAATTTGCACCCAAAAAAGTATCACTCCCTCGCCCTCCCCCTCCAGTGACATGCCCTAAATCGCTGCCGGGAGCCCTGTCTCTCGGATTGTGTCAGTGTGACACCTCGCATGTTCGGAGGGGCCAACTTTGCTGCACGTCAGATCGAAGGTGATCCGCTTGCTGTTCTCGGGCTCCCCAAAGTAAATAGCAGGTCCCGTGCAACGCCTCGAATACTGTTTTACTTCTTGCGGTCCCGCCAGGCCTGGTGGGATCTGGGTCTTCTTTCGAAGAACATATATCCGTTTGATTCCCCTTCTCTTGTGGTTCATTCGGGTGCAACAAGGTTTTTCAGCAAGCGTCGAAGGAGGGGGGGGGGGGGGAGTGGGGAGCGGGCTGGAATCACCGGGTCTGCCGGTGTAACCAATATGCGTGTCACTGACTGGTCATCCTGTCCGTCAGATGTTGGCAGGGCGTTCGTCGGCACACAATTTATGCCGATCCGACATTTATTTTTTGCCACGGACCTGCCCTCGGGGTTCCAGAATCTGCTTCTTGGAGACCCCCACCCTGCCCCACGCCCACCGATCCCCTTCCCCCCCCCGCTGCTCCTCGCGTTTGCCGTGATGGTGACCTGTTGCATCCAAAAATTCCCCCGCCCCCCGCCGCCCCTCTCCTCCCCCCTCCCCGACCTGGCCCCGAGATAGACGGGACGGGTCCAGGGGTGCGAAGGAGGGAGGAAGGGGTGGGTGTGGGAGGGGCAATAAAATATCCACCACCATCGCCACTGCGACCCCCCCTCCCCCAACTCACAGACAGGGCTTTCCCTAAATATTGGGTCCGGGGGGGCTGGGAACCGGTTTCGGGTACAAAAAAAACGCGCACAGTAGGGGCACTTCTCGGGGGAGCTTGCCCGGCCCCTATGCCACCTGAGCTCCTGCAAAACCTACTTTTTGGCATGTTTTGACACATCTGTCTTCAAGACAGCTCCAGAGGGGCAAAAAAAGTTCTGTTTGTCTTATTTGCCAACCGCTCCCAAGGTGCAGGAATCGAGGGAAAACGTCCGATATTCTGCATTGACTCAGGGGTCCCAGCGGGACCCCCTCGTCAAATTTCCCAAAAACCCGTTCCTTGGAACGGTTGGAATCCGTGCGTATCGTGGTGGGGTCATTTTGGCCATGGGGTGCTTGTTGACACCCATAGCTGGGTTTCGTCACTGGGGCCCGCCTTGTCGGCTGTTTACGGTCCCTCTACCCACTAGACCTGCACGACCCCTCCGCAGCGGACAAGTCCATGTCACAGGGGGGTCTGGGGGGCGGAGCCCCCCAGCCGCCGGAGGCCACGGTAGTGAACATCCGCGGTTGGGACGCGCCTTTTTGTACCCTGGAACAGCCTACTGTGCAG
Organism: Rhynchopus euleeides; assembly: GCA_963210315.1. Taxonomy (NCBI): domain Eukaryota; phylum Euglenozoa; class Diplonemea; order Diplonemida; family Diplonemidae; genus Rhynchopus; species Rhynchopus euleeides. Next base: position 1,874,656 of record OY723274.1, read on the forward strand.
CTTGGGAGTGAAACCAGCCCATTCTGCCACCCGACTTGCTGCTCACCGGGAGATCCCCGAGTGCGGATAAACCAACCTTTTCTGCCCGCAATGAAATGATTCGTGCGAACCCGTTCCACGAGTATACTATATTTTTGAAATCTTCTACATTTTTCCCCCCTCTTCAGCCCACACCCTTCCCCTGAAAAAAAACGCGCACAGGGGCTGCAAAAAAAACGCGCCAAACAGAGGGAAAATCTTGAAATCGCCGGTCCCCGGGTTAGGGTATGGATTTAGGGAAAGCCCTGCTCACAGAACCTCGGCTTTTTGTTTTTTTTGCTTTCGATTCTGTCACCCCCATCTCCGTCCTGCCGCCTGAAGCGTCTTCCCTCTTTGGCTCCAGCATAGCTGCTGCCAATTCCACACGCACTGAAGGCTGGTTCCTTCCCACTTCGGAAAATAGCTGATCTTTGCGCAGAGAATACCACAAGGGGCGGGTGGGTGGGTGTGGGGGGGGGCGGGGGGTGGGGGGACGTGTCAAGTGGTCAATTGGGTGGGTGGGGTGGGGTGGGGCTCGACTCTCCTGCTAGAAACCCGGATCTGCTTGCCCTCTGAAATTTTCTGAGTCAGTGGCTCGCAAAAAATACAGTGGGGCAGCGCCGGCTTTTTCTGCAGCTCTGAGTGAATCCCACTTTACCCCCCCCCCCCCCTCCCCCCCAATCTGTCCAGAATGGACCCCTGGGTTTGGTCGGATCTGAGAAGGAACGCATGCCCATACATCTCTCTCAGCACTTTGTGTGAGTCATGTGTGCTCAGATTTGCCTAACCCGCCTAACCACGCAATACCAATCCCCCACCCCTCCTTCGCCCCCACCCAACCTGCCCCCCTCTTGTATTTATTTTGCAGCGCGGAGCTCTCAGCCGGAGATGCAACCAAAATACCCAAATCGAGCAAAATAGAACAAAAATACCATCCCCATTTTACCGAGGTTCCTTTCATCCAAACCCCTTCCAACGAAAGCGCCCTATCACTTCACAGCTACAACCGCTCTGATGAATTTCCTTTTGTTTGTTGCGTTGACGCTTCTACACACAAAACCCTGAACTGATCACACCCTGAGCCTGATGAAGGGTGGGGTTAGTGTATAGAGCACGTTTGGTTGCAGCTGTGGTGGGGCGCTTTCCGCTCACACGAGTGTGCTTAAAAAAAAATCCCCCCCCCCCCCCTCCCTCCCCTCCCCCTTTCTTCGCCGCATCCCACCCCAATATCTCAAACAGATAGCAAACCACAATATCTCTCCCCCCCCCCCCCCCCACGCTGGCTTGACCTTCTCGATTATTCTTCTTCTTCTCTCGCCTCATTCGTGACTCAGAAACGCACACCCTGTCTCCCACGCGTCCTTTTTATATGCCTCATATAATTTTTTACCCCCCAAACCCTTTGCTACCCAGGCACACAACGCAGCAGACAGCAGCGGGTAGGAGCCCGTTGTCCTCCACAAAGGGCCTTCCCGTGATTCAAAAGCCTGTCTGATCAACATATATACCATTCATTTCCGTTTTTTTTAAAAGAAATTGACCTTGGCGCTCATCCTTGAGGAACCCATCGAGTGGAGGTGGCGATGGGGGAGGGGGTGCAGAGGTTTCGGCTGACGTCAGGCCAGAAGAACCTGGAGAGGCAGCCGCCGCCCTCTCCCGAAGGAGGGGGTGGTGTGCTGCGAAGAGCACGGCCAAAAATCTATTCATCGTTCAAATCGTTCTACCGGGAGGGCCTTTTGCTGTGTCGCTGTGTGCCAAACTGTGTCACCTCACAGCCAGTTGTGTGAGGCGTGTTCGCCTTTTAACAACAGCCTTATATATTTTCTCACCTTTCTGCACTTCTGAGCGAAAAGGCCCCCACCCTCGTCCCCCGGCTGCCCGGCAGAAGCAGGAAGGTCGACCAGTGGCTGGGTGATCTGTTGTGTCTTTAATTTTTTTTGCATTATCCCGAGTGCCAACCAACCAAAAAAAAACTCCGGGTTTTTGTGAAACCCTGTCATGGATGGAGAGTAACAAAAAAAAGTTCGACGTTAGGCTGATGTGCCTTATATGTGTGTGATGGTTGTCGGAACCGTCAGGGTGGGGGGAGGGGAGGGGAAGGGGGTGGGGTTGTTTATCGCGGGACATCGTCTGTTTTTTTCTATTCCGCCCGCTGACCCCCCCCCCCCCTCCCCCCGACGTCTGCTGGTACCACCACTACCACCCCCCCTTCCCCGACCCTGAAACTGGTCACCTCAGGGAAATGGCTATAATACCACACCCCATCGCCTTCGCAACATCCTTGCGCATATCTGACACGGCCGTTTCAAATGTTTGGCACCCTCAAAATGTCCATTGTGACGTTGGTGCCCGCCAGCTTGTTGAAGCGCGTTGCAGTGGGGCTGTAACGGCCTGTGCCTTTGAACCCCGACCAAGACATTTCGGTCGAGAATGTGGGTGCAAAATACCAGGCAGCCGCAGCTGAGAGAAAGCCCATTTCATGTGGTGTCAGCGTGACTTTGTTGGACGGATATCCCCAACACATACAGACACATATAGTCGTCATTCCATCTCTTCCTTGCAACTTACATACACAGCATTCCCCCCTCCCACCCCACTACATCATCTTCCATCCGGATGGCTTCATTGTTGGGCAGATTTTGGCGACGGAACGGCAGATTGAAGTGGCACTTAAGTGGGTGTCGGCCAGCTGCCCGGTTCCGCCTTGGTCTTTCCTGAAGTTCTCCCTCTCCTCCCCCTCTTGACATCCTCATGCATTTCGAGCCCACCTGTTCACAGGGCCAACGACTCCCCTAACCCCCTCCGGGGCGTTTACATGCTGTGGTTTTACCTGAACATCCGCGTCTGGTGCCCGAAGACAATGTCTTAGAGGTACCGTACAGAGAAGGGTTCGGTGGGGTCACGTTTGCGTCAGCAGAAAAATGAAAACCATGGGCGTTCCCGGATTCTGTGGGTACTCTGACCTCGAAGGACGTCAACGGTCTGTTGACCCTCACGGTATTGCCGGGTCGCCTGAGAGGTTGATATCGCGCGCACACTGATGCCGTTCAGTGGCCCTGGCAGTCCAAGTGATGTGGGGTGGGGGGAAGACCCCGCCCCCTGTCATGTCTTGGCCATGCTGGGGTTTTGTTTGCTGTTGCTGCTGTTGGGTGCATTTTTTCTTTTCGGCTGGCAGGGGCGGGCGGCACTCCGTAGGGCGGGGTGAGGGGTGTGTGTGGACGCGCCTGCACAACGCTTAAGCCCCAGTGAGAGACTGGCAGAGAAGCTTTCTCTCCACGATACCCACCCCACCCGCCCTCCCATGACCCCCGTTCTGCTGCGCGCCATGTTTTGATACCGGGGCGCACTCAATCAGCACACCCACACGCCGTGCATCAACCAGACACACCAACACATCAACAATGATGCGTGCCCTGCGTTCCGCTGCGCTGCGCCAGGTGCGTCTGCACCACTGCGATGGTGGGAACGCCAGCCTGGTGACGAAGGCGGCACCGGACTTCAAGGCCACGGCTGTGGTGAACGGGGAGATTGTGCCGAACGTGACGCTGTCGCAGTACAAGGGGCAGTACGTGGTGCTGTTCTTCTACCCGCTGGACTTCACGTTCGTGTGCCCGACCGAGATCACGGCCTTCAACGACCGTGCGGCGGAGTTCGAGGCGCTGGGTGCCAAGGTGGCGGCGGTGAGCGTGGACTCGGAGTTCTCGCACCTGGCGTGGACGAAGCTGCCGCGCAACAAGGGCGGGCTGGGCGACACGCAGATCCCGCTGATTGCGGACCTGGACAAGTCCATCTCGCGCAACTACGGGGTGCTGCTGGACGCGGGTGTGTCGCTGCGCGGGCTGTTCGTGATCGACAAGGAGGGGAACGTGCGCTCCCAGGTGGTGAACGACCTCCCCATCGGGCGGTCTGTGGACGAGACGCTGCGCGTCGTGCAGGCGGTGAAGTACTCCGACGAGAACGGCGGTGTCATGCCGTGCAACTGGACACCCGGCAAGCCCACCATGAAGCCCGACCCCACTGGCTCCCAGGAGTTCTTCTCCAAGAACGCGTGAGCCTCCACCGCCGGCGAGCCTATTCCATTGATGTTGTTGTCTTTCACCTGCCCAAGGCCGCTCTGGTCTACTGCGGTGTTTGGGAGTCTGGCCACACTACTAACTAACGTGCTGCTGATCGATTGGGTTGCCTGCCAGAGGGTGCATGGCGAGGCTTGGGGCATGTAACGTTCGACAGAGTTATCCCTCCCCCCACCCGTTGTTGCCTCGGTAGGTTGCCCAGCCATGTGTGTCTCCATTGGGCCTGTATAGGCTGATCATACTACCACACCACACAGGACGGCCACGCCATGAAGGCCCTGGCTCTGGTCGTGTGTGCCACGGTCTTCTGCACGGCCTCTGCGAGCCCGCGTCTCCAAACAACGCTCGCAGGCAGGAGGGCTGCAGCAGGTTCAGGTGCAGCTCCTCGAAGCAATTCTGAAGACAGCCAGGGTGTCGTGGTTGGTTCAATCTTGCTGGAGAATCGTCATGTTGCTGGCTTGGGAAGAGCAGCGCACGGACCGCGCGAAGCGAGGGTTACTGCTGACGGTGCTGACCATGATTATTATGGCGCGGACCGTCATCATCATCATCACGACGACGATGACGATGATGATGATGATGATGATGATGACGACGACGACGACGACGATGCTGATGACGATGATGACGATGATGACGATGATGACGATGATGACGATGATGACGATGATGACGACGATGACGATGATGACGATGATGACGATGATGACGATGATGACGATGATGACGACGATGACGACGATGACGACGACGACGACGACGATGATGATGACGACGACGATGGTGGGTCCTGGCCTCCTGCAATGCCGGCCCCACGTCCGAGTCCGGCACCCACAAACCCTCCTGCGCGTGGATACACATGCAGCGGGCGTGTTTCCGCCATGGGCGTGCAGCAGCAGGCGTGGTGCTGCCAGAACGCTGGGGTCGGGTGCGGGACGCCTCCCCCCTTCTCCTGCGGCGCGGCATCAGACGCTTCGAATTGGGATGACCTGAAGCGCCGCTTCTGCTGTGTGCGGCACATGATCGCCTGTCAGGCTAGCAGCTTCGACTGCGAGTGGGGGGCGGACACCGCCCTCCCCTGGTCCCAGGTGCAGCGGCAGTGGTGCTGCGCGCACCGGGACGTGGGCTGCGAGGCAGCAAAGCACGACACCCAGCAGCTGCACTGCCTGGCCATGCAAGAGGGTGCCACCACTGGCAGCAACGCCGAGAAGGCCACCTGCTGCAGCCGCTTTGGTGTGATGTGCCCTGCACCCTACGACTGCTTCGACAGCACAGACATCGCTGGCTGGGACACTGCACGGCGCACCTGGTGCTGCCGCCACAACGACGTTGCATGCGCGATGCGCTGCGACGGAGTCAGAGTCGGCGGCGCCGCTGACTACGTGATGAACCCCGACCAGCAGGCCTACTGCTGCGAGACTCGCGGCACTGGCTGCTCTGCCGAACAGCAGCGTACCAGCCGCGAATGCGACGACGCAGCAGCAGCACGCGAGGCGGCAGACAACGAGCCCCTCGCAGAGCTGCGCATGCCACTGGTCGGAGCTGCCGAGGCCGTGCTGGAGACACCCCAACACACGCTGTCCCGTGTTCACGCAGCACTGCTGCGCGCCTCCCCGACACTGCGCGCCAACCCCACCCTGCTTCTGGTGCACGTGCTGGGCGTGCTCGCCCCCAACGGCACAGCCCCCCGCCTGCCCCAGGACGGGTGGGGCCACGTCGTCCCCCGTGCCTGGCACGCCGCGCTGCCAGAGCAGGACACCGCGCCCCCCGCACAGCCCACACCCCCGCTGCCGCACCACGCAGCACTGCTCTACGCCGACATCGTACTGCACGGGCCCTACGGCGACGTTGCTGCTGCACTGCAGGAGATTGAGGGGTCGTCCGACACAGCCCTCTACCCTTTGCAGGCAGCAACGCAGCTGCGGTCGCTGCCGCCTGCGCCGGAGAGCACATCGGTGCCGGGGTGGGTGTGGGCCCTGGTGGCGTTGGGGTGCCTTGTAGTTGCAGGCGCGGCCCTGCTCGCCCTGTACGCTCTCTGCCACAACGGGCACTGCGGGGGTCGGGGTGCGTACGCTGACAAGGAGGAGCCGGAATATCTCATCGAGGTGATGCTGGACAGCTCTGAGTGCAACTCCGGCGATGCCCTGATTCCGGGTCGCGGCGGGAAGACCGCAGCGGTGTGATGTATATTTTACTGCAACAAGGGGCTCCTCGCCAGTGGCAAAAAACATAGCAGCGCTTTTTGGGCAACAAAAACAGCCTCGTCATCAGGCTCACCGTGCGGGGGTGGTGGGGATGGGGGGTGGAGATCGTATGGCTGAACTGTTTCTAAGGGGCCGTCACCTTCCTGCCACTTCGCAGGAGGTGCCTCCGGTTTCGGGAGCTGTTGTCCCTCCACAGCGGCTGGACTCCGTTTCCTTCCTCTGCCATATAGAACGCAAAGGCTTTGTTGTTGTGTTTTTTACACAAACAATCTTGCTTGTGACAGTAAACAATAGGCTGTTGGCAGCGTGCAGTGCAACATACATAATTCCATGAACAGATATATTGCATAGTGCGCACAAACAAAATTAATCTCCAAGCCTTTCTACGCCATTTTTTTTGCTTTGCAATTCTCTGCGGATCTCTCACATCCCGCCCCTCCCTCCCACCCCCTCCCCCACCCCGTCCTACCCCCCCCCCCCCCCCCCCCACAACTCATAGCAGGGGAGAGTCTTACCTCTCCCCCACACACTCTACTTCTATTTGCATCCATGGACTATCCCTCCGCGTGGGTGGGTTCTGCCATCACTACCCATCCATGTATGATCCTTACACCGGGGTTTTTCGGCCAAAATCCTGAAAATTTACTCCGGCTTTTTTTCCTTCTCCTTTTTTCCCCGTTCCCCCCCGTTTTTCCGCCTTTATTTGCATTTTTGAGCTCGGTGCGGATCGTGGTGGGGTCATTTTGTTTTCACAGCGCCCGTCACAGCCTATGTATGCATCCGAGGAAATTGCGGAACTTTGACGAAAACCTGGCGGTAGCGAAGAACCCCCCAGTCGCATAAGGACAAGCACAAGCCACAGGGGGGTCTGGGGGGCGGTGCCCCCCAGCCGCCGGAGGCCACGGTAGTGAACTTCCGAGCTGAACTCGGTGTGGATCGCTCCGACATCAGGTCGGAACCCAGTGTTGCGCGGGCAGAAGCAGTCAGACGAGTGTGTTGGTGCATTTCCTCCTCTGTATGTATTGGAGGAAATCGCCGAACTTTGACGAAAACTTGACGGTAGCGAAGAACCCCAGTCGCATAAGGACAAGCCAGCACACGCCGCTGGTCTGCATGGGGGTCTGGGGGGCGGAGCCCCCCAGCCGCCGGAGGCCACGGTCGTGAACATCTGTACCTTCCAAGATGAACTCGGTGTGGATCACTCCGACATCAGGTAGGAACCCAGTGCCGCGCGGGAGGCAGTACTGGAAGCCAGGTGGAGGCCATGGTCTGTGGGGGCGGGCCCACCCAGCCCCCACTTCCCCCATTTTTGGTTCCATTTTTTTTCCTCCCGAAAATGGCTTTATTTGAATCGTTCGAATCCGTGGCTCACGCCATGGTATTTCTTTTTCTCCAGAAATTTTATTGGTCCATGTTACTTGGCTCAGAACCAAAAGGAAAAAAATAAAGGAAAAAAATATATTTTGGCCGAATCTCTTATACTTACTCCGATTTAGGATCAGACTTGTACCCATCCCTCCTTTTTTTTGCTGCAACCACCCTCAGGCCAAGTTGATATTTATTGAAAGACGGCGGCGGGGCCCTTCGGTCGGCTTTCCTTCCCTGCCTTCATGAGATGCGTCACGCGTGTGTGGTTGTGGCGTCTATTTCGTGAGGGCATGCACTTTTCTGCACTTCTGAACGAAGGCCCCCCTGTTGCCGTCTGGTTGCGTCTCAAATGCCAGGTTGTGGTGTTGTCGAACCCAAAAAAAAATGGCTCGCAAGCGGAGACGTGCAACGAGAAAAAGGGTGTCTTGTCGCAAAACAAAAGGAATCAAACGCCTCTCTCGAGATCTGCCCCGATGGAAAAGTAAATCTTTCCCCTTTTTTTTCTTGATGCATTGTCACGGAACACCCTCATGCATGTTCTTTCCCTCTCGCGGGCTGCGAAACAAATCCATACGAAGAAGACTTTGGAATTTTAGTCTATCTTGTGGAGCAAGTAGAGCCTTCAGCCTCTCGAGGGCTGTGTGATTGCACCGCTCCAACAGGGCTTCAAACAGCTGCTCTCTCAAAGCTGGCCTGCGTGTGCCGGCGTTTTGCGACATCTTAATACCCTTGCATGGGGGTGCATGTGCTGTGCAGTTTGTTTATACTGTTTGTTTGTTTCGTGCGTTTGAGCCAAGCGTGCACTTCTTTTCATCGGGTGGAATGTCTTCAGTAGCGAAAAAAAAATCGCGAAGTAACGAAGGAAAAAGCGTGTGACTTGAGCTTTCGGGAGAATACACCTATGCCACTCCACAGGGCCTCAACACAGCCTTGAGACAGCAAAATCGGCGTTCAACAACGGAGCGTTCGGAGCTGCTTTTATTACCAGTTGCTGGGCAGGGTGTCTCCCATAAAGCGAAAGGAGTGCGATTCCACAACCCCCTTGAAATCTATTGCATCCGCTCGAGGAACCAAAAAAAATGAAGGACTCATATTTTTTTGCAACCACACACCTGGTGTGCCGAAAGCCCCACACACGGAACTGGTTCATGAAGTGTCTCAGAACCGATTCCCGAGCACACCAGCATGTGGGCCGTATCTTGTGTTTGGCCCCTCCCCTCCCCTCCCCTCCCCTACCCCTACCCCTACCCCTACCCGGATGCGTGTCTCCCGCGCGAGCACATGCGAGCCCAGGAGCGCTCAAAGGAAAATAGTGGCCCGAACACGGTGTTCCCGAAACGTATGCTGCGTGAGGCCAGACCAGAGGCGCCGGGTTTCCCACCACTTGGGGGGAAACCCTTGTGTGCGTTTTGCCGGGATCTTGTGACCCCTGCTCACACCCCTTGTGTTGCATTCGGGTGTGATGTACACAAGGGGTGGGTCTGCGTTCCAGCAAGGCAGCTTTCGGCAGTTGCTTGGTTTGTAGTTCACGTTTTTTCTGCCAGCGGGATGCACTGATAGCTTTCCCGGCATCGGGAGGAAACGGAGACTCCTCTTTTTGTGTGGCAAATGGCTTTTTGCCCAATCGCACAGGCTTTCCATACGGTCCGTCTGTGTTGGTTCGCCCACGCTTGAAATCACTCTAACTCATAGTTTTGTTCTTCGGTGGCTGCACCGACCCACAAGCTCTTTCGGCAGTGGCCACTGCGGTGAGCCAAGGGGTATTCTGCCTGCCCTTCGGGGTGGGAGGCGCTTGGCAGCTCAGCGGCGGTCACTGCCACTGCCTTGTTGTCGTTTGTTTTGACTGATCTGCGTTAAAAGTGTCCAGTGTGTGTCACGGTGCGGGTGGGGCGGTGCTCTTTATCCAGGTAGAGGTGGTGTGATGAGTGCACTGCATCTGAATCAGGAATTGGAACGAAACACTCCCCCCCGGGTGTTTTGGTGGGGGCGGCGGGTGGCCACAGACCCCATAATATTGTCTACACCCCAACGGCAACGCATCGGCTCCAGGCAACGCCTAAGGAGGCTGAGTGCCACCCGGAGGGATTCACTCTCATAGAGCATCAAGGTAAACCATACGGAGGGCACACAGCAGGAAGCCACGTAATTGGCCTGATGATGGAGGGCGCTGAGTGGCGGCTGGTGAATTGTGCCTTCCCTCCCTGAATCAGAACCATGTCAATTTTCTTACTAGTTACGGAGCGTAGCGAAATCGTGAAGTAGCGAACGAAAATGTCTCGACTGAAGCTTTAGGATTATCGCATTACGTGCCACTTTACAGGGCCTCAACAAAGCCTGAGACTGCAAAGTATGTGTTCAACAACATGTCGTCTGGTTCTGTTTTATACAGTTGCCAGACAGGGTGTCTGCAGGCATACCACAAAGCGAGCCCACACCCGCCCTCACCCCTCCCCACCAACAGCAACACTGGACTGCAGTATCCCACGTTCTTCTCAACCGTTCGTTTCTTTCCCGGTCGACTCTCAACCGGATCAGCCCCCTCTCTCCCTCTCCCCCAGCTACTTCTTCCCCCTACAACACAAATCACTATTCTATCCAAATACCCCCCGATTCATTGTGCGTGTTTTTTTTTGTTGGCATTTGTCCAAACTCAGGAACTCTTTTCACCCCCCGTGTGTATCCCTTTCGACTACACCGCATGCCCAGACAAGGCTGTGGGTGTTCGACGCTTGAAGGACTACCCCACTCACTCTTGAGCTTTAGGCCATCATTCGCCACCACTCTCTCGATTAAATCCTGCAGAGAGCGGTGCTGTGCATCACAGTGTAGGTATCATCCGACTTCGCTCGGTGCGACCTGCGCCTTAACAAGAAGCTTAACGTGCGCTGGTGCGTCCCCCCTTCACTCAAGCGATGCCACCCCAGAGTGAAGGTGTGAAAGTTGGGTTCCTTATCCCCTCTGCCCCTGCCCCAGTATCTGCTGAGGCATCAAAAACAGGGCATGGCCAGAAAGGGGAGACTGCTGCTGAACGGTGTCGTCCCTTTCTGCTGCTGTGCGGCTATGCGAGTTGCCCTCCCCCTTCCCCCCCTCGTGTGGATGTGGAGTCTGGTCGGGTCAAGCGGCTAAGGTGGCACCGTGCGTTTGGCCATGGCCTTTTCACCGGTGGTAGCCATATCTGGCAGAACGATGACTGTCTTTCCCGCAAAGCGCCTCAGAGTTGTGAGAGTGGTTATCATGGTTTTTTTTATCCGCTTTCGAGAGGATCTCACAGTATATTGTGTGTTGTGAATGTTCTGGCTGTCAACAGAAGGCCCACTGCCAGCCCCCGTCAATTCTTTCTGATTTTTTTTTCTCAGAATGTCGATGGTGTGGGTGGATGTAGTTCGAAGAGGATGAGCTCAGCTACCTTGCACCCTGCATTTCAAAAAAGCGTGTCAAAACTATGCAGTGTTGTGTGCATGCCGCGCGCAAAGAAGGCCTTCCAGCCCACACTTCCCCATCATGTTTTGTGCACCTTTGTGCAGGGCGTGAGGGCCTTCGAAGACTGCATTCATCCCACCTCACCCCCATGCCCCCTCCCTCTCGTGCACCCGAACAACAAGCCATGTGTTCTTTTTGTTTCATCGGTGTCTGTGACTCTGGCTTCGGCCATTTTTCTTTTGTTTTTACTGATTGCGGAGCGACTGGAGCGTAGCGAAAATCGCGAAGTCACGAAGGGAAATCGTACGGTTCCAGCTTCAGGATGATCACAATCATGCCATTCCACTTCACAGGGCCCCACCACAGCCTTGAGACAGCTCAACAGCAAGCCGTTCGGTGATAAAGGAAGACTGGCGTGATCACGGAACCCCCTGGAACTGGCACAGAACCTCTATCTGATCACGCCAAATATGTCTTTTGTTCCCGTATCACCCGTGTGCCTCCAAAGCATGCAATTCAGCGAACCAAACGGCGAACACCTTGGGGGAGGGGTGTGTGTGTGTAGTGTCGGCTTTGCTATTGGTAACCCTTCCATGCTCACCCTCGTCGGATCTGACTCGTCAGAGCGAGTAAGGAGAAATCGCCCTGAACAAACCCTGCCCGCCCTATGTGCAGTATCTCAACCCACATTGGCGGGGCAGCAACCTGTGCTTGCTGGGGTTTCTTCTGCTAAGCAGTGCGTAATGACGCGGGGGGGGATTTTTTTTGCTGTATGCTTTCCCCTATGTTATTATCGGGAAACCCCCCCCCCCCCCCGCTGGTTATCGCCGAACAGATCACCGATTAGCGAAGCACACCTCCCTTCCCCCCCTCCCCCTCCTCCTCTCTCATCGTTTGCTTCCCATTACCCCCCCCCTCCATGCGGTTGTTTGACTCACCTGGTCTCGTCAATGTCAGTTGGGGAGACTGTATCATAGAGAAAACGTTCTCTTTTGCAACGCTTTGCTGTTGCACTCAAGAGGACCGCAGCCCACCTGCTGCAGTGCAGTGCCCGGGAGATCGCACCACATGGGCTGATACAGAATAGGGCCACAGGGTAAAGTACGGCCTGTCTTGTTTGGCCCGTGTTGCTGATGGCCGTCGCCTTTCCAACGTTCTGTCCAAAATGCCCAGAAACGAAGCGAATGCCTCCATCACCCCGCCTCCCTCCCTCATCCGCATGCTGCGCTACCCCGCCCAACCTGCATCGCGTGTGACAGGAGAACCCAACTCTGTGATTCCATTATTTCTTCGGCTTCACTTCCCCCACTCCCCACTCCCGCCCTTTGTGGCTTGAAGCGTTCGTCTCGCAGGGTGGTCTGGAGGTCTCCCAATAGTTTTGACGACGAACGGCATTCATTTTAACGCAAATCCTGGCGGGACCCCGTGGTGGTTGGCATATTTTCTCCAACAGCAGAGAGGCGGAGTCCTGGTGATGGATCGGTGGGGGGGAGGGAGTGCGTTGGAACGTTGAGCGTTGTCAAGAGAGCTGTGCACCGAAGAAATTTTCTTCTTCAAGGAGCCTCCGTGTGGTTTGTGGTTTACCCCACCACCCATCTCCCCCCCCCCCCCCTCCCTTTGTTGCGCTTGTATCTCGACCGGCAACCACCACCTGCGCACAACTCGCACCCCATCCTCTCTGAGGTGCTGGGCGACTTACTTTTTCATTCACTCTCGACGATCAAACCCCATCCTCTCTGACAGGCACAGCCACTGCCACAGGGGCCGTGGTTGGCACCACCCCAGAGTCCCCTCGGCGAGAGGGCCGCACTCCGCGGGTCGTGCGGGGGTGGGTGGTGGGTGGTGTGGGAGGGGGGTGTGTGGGGGCGTGGTTGCCAAGATGGACATCTTCGGGGCGACGGAGAATCAGAAGATCGGGATCACGATGACGCTGATCGGGCTTCTCTTCATGATTCTGGGCGTGATTCTGTTCCTCGACAGCGCGCTGCTGACGATGGGGAACGTGATGTTCATTGTGGGCATGGTCCTGACGATGGGGCACTCGCGCACCAAATCATTCTTCTTCAGCAAAGAGCGGGCACGCCCGTCGGTCTTCTTCTTCGGCGGTATGCAAAGATACACTGCACACTCTTTCGCCATTGCCAACGATGCCTGCCTGCCAAGTACACAACATCACAACACTACAAACACACAGGTGTCCTGCTGGTGCTTTCGGGCTACGTTGTGATCGGGCTGCTCCTTGAGGGGTTCGGGGCCCTGAACCTTTTCGGCAACTTCGTGCCCACGGCCTACCGAATCATGAAGAGCATGCCGGTGGTTGGTATGCATGTTGTGACGCACAGCCTGTGGGCCTCAAAGCCGACCTCACCGGGGACAGGGGTTTCGCAGACGAACAAAAAAACCCACCCCCCTGCGTCTTGATTTATACTGCAACAGGGGTTCCTGCCAGTGTCAGTGCTTAAAAAAGACAGCCGGCAGCGCTTGGGCAACAAATGCAACATCCTCATCAGGCTGCAGGAGTTGCTTTTGTATTGCCCGGATTTGGCGCACAAACAAGCACAATCGCCTCGCGCCATTTCTGCGCTGCCCCGTTGCCCTCAACACACCTGAGTGGGAGAGGGGGGTGGGGCAGACAACGGGAGCACACGCTGCCACACGCCACCCACCCTCCACACAGGAAGCCTCCTCAACATCCCAGTGGTGCAGAACCTTGCGTATCGAGCAGGTCTGGACACACTCCCTTCTTAGGGCTCGGCAGTGCTGCTGTTTTTTTTGGGTCACAATGCAGCGAAGGGGAAATCCTGGCTGTATTTTCACCTTCATTGGAGGCGGGGGGCACCGGACGCATCTCAGTGCGTCAGGGGGGGGCGGGTGGGTGAGTGTGAGATTCAGTGCCTCGGGGGAATAGGGAGGGAGAAATGCTGCGCCGAGAGCACCCCTGGTGGTTGCAACAGCCCTCCTGTGTCTAATACGTTTTCAAGAGGGGGGGGGGTGCAAGCTCAAAGAGAGGATTTCGTGCAAAAGAAAAACACCCCTTCCCCCCCAACCCCACCACGCGCGTCTGGTGGTTGAACCCCAAGGATGCAGGTGTGTGCCCCGTTTCACACCGGGGTTGGCCAGTCTGGGGTACTTCGGTAGGACGGGGGGAGGGGGGGTAGTGGGGTGGTGGGTGCGGCCGAAAGAAAGAGAAACGGCGCAAATGAAGCGAAACCCTGGAGTGGGGGTAGGGTGGGATGGGGGGTGGGAAGCGGACCGAATGGAAAGCGGAACCCACACAGCGGGGTGTGGTTTCGTGCTGGCCATGCTGCAGACAACACATGCTGTCAAGAAGTGAAAAAATATGGCACGCTGGGACACCCGCGTTCGACGAAACACCCTTTCAGCCCCCTTTTCGGCCCTTGGTGTTTCGTTCGAAGAACACCAGCTTGTCATTGCCGCCCTTCTCTCTTGTGTTTCACCCGGGTGCATTAGTTATCCCCTCCCTTCGGATTTGCACCGCACGCAGTTCTGTGCCCCTGGTTCGATTTTGAGCTCGCAGCTAGCCTCCCTCCTCCCTCCCGTCCCCTCCCCTCCCCCCAGCTTGTAGTATACATGACCTCGGCGAACGTGGATGCATGTAAGCTCACAGGACCAGGAGGGGATGGGGGGGGGGGGGACGCAAGAGAATATCAGCCCCCCACCTCCCCCCAACCTGTAGTTTTCGGCCTTCCAATAACAGACCCCCCGTCTCTCTCTCTCTCTCTCTCTCTCTCTCTCTCTTTTCTTCTTGTCTACACAGCACACGATTCATGGCCACACCCCCAACTGTACACAACACCACCTTTACCCCCCCCCCCCCACACCGCGCTTGCCTTTTCAAGGGGCTGTCGACTATCTCTCTCTCTCTCTCTCTGCCTTACCCATATCGACATCCCCGTCCGACTCATTTCGGCTTGCCCCCCCACCCCCCACCCACCTCTTCTGCTTTTATCGCCTGCAGAACCCAAGCCTGTCTGTGTGCGTTATTTTTCATTACGACCGACCGCTTTTTGAGTTAAACCCCGCTGCATAGCATGATGGATGACGTGCTGTTGGGTATGTATACCGTAGGGGGGTGTGGGGTGTGGAGGTATTAAATCTCTTTTATGCCACATGCAACACACGCGTCATGATTCTCTAGGGGCGCCTAAGCCCCTAATGCCGCCCTATCTCTGCCTGTGTGTGGTGTGCTTTCTTCTCTCCTCCCTATGTCTCTCCTCGTCCACACGCCGCCAAGCGAGACCACCGCACATCGGACATCTCGGACACACTGCCTGTATCTCGGAGGGGGTGGGGGGGGAGGTTGCTGTGGCGGTGCCCTGTGCACCTTGCCTTTGGTCGACAGCCAACCCACGCTCACCCCTCTCCGCCTTCTCGCTGCGGACAAAACTGCGGGGTTTTTACGGCGGATTGTTCAGGTTCCGCCACCCGCCTCGTTGCTTTCGATGGGGCGGGGGGTGATGGGAGGTTTTTTTATCTTGGAGAAAATTCCTGAAAATTCCTGAAAATTCCGAAAGTAGGGCACACCCTCCGTCAGGCGAGGCAGAAAGAGAAGGAGGCAGGGGCGCGGGTGGGTGTGTGTGCGGCGGTGGGGTTTGCACACCCGGGTGGGCCGTGTGTGCGAAAAGGCAAGTCATGCCCAGCGGGTCTCCTCCCCCGCCCTCCCCCCCCCCCCCCCCTAGGGGGGGTCAAATGGGGGTGACAAACACGATTTTTCAAAAAACCGGCGCAGAGGCCCCAAAGCCCCCGTAAACCCTCCAAACCCCCCCAGATCGGTCCGGAAACCCATCGAACCCCACTTTTCCACCATTCCGGGCACCTCAGGTGCCCGAATTGGGGTACCTAAATTTTGTGCCACCGTTTGGTACCGTACAGTGCCACTGTGTGGGAGGTTGGAAAAGAAAATGCCCCAACACACCACATCTGAGGGTTGCAATGCATGTTGCTTGCCAACCACGTCATCCGGTGGGTGTCAGGCGCTATGTAGGTGGCATTAGCCAGGTCTTCGATGTGTTCTGGCTTGTATATATACCTCCCTGCCTGCGGCACAGGCACTGCCTTTGTCCCCCACACCAGCCACAGAGAGCGTATTGTACTCGGTCCACGGTTGCTGATTCATTGTGATGCGTTGTATCCTCGAGTGAACGTCACACACTAGTGGCACCACCACCCGCCATCCGAGAGCTGTATTGACTTTGCGCGCTTCCGTTGTATTCACCTCGCCACGCATATTGCACCGTTCAGTACCAGTGCTCTTGGGCCAGGCAAAGTAGACCGCAGCAACTACCAATTCTGGCACAATGGGTACCACGACAGCGCACTTCATGTGTTCCCGGAATGTACAGCTCGTGTTGCAACAGTCGTTGTCAACACATCCCGGTTGTGGAGCACTGCTGCACAGGAATCACACGACCATCTGGACTGTTCCGTACCTACAGGCAGCCTCCCGGTGCATGGTGGCAGGGAGGTATATATACAAGCCAGAACACATCGAAGACCTGGCTAATGCCACCTACATAGCGCCTGACACCCACCGGATGACGTGGTTGGCAAGCAACATGCATTGCAACCCTCAGATGTGGTGTGTTGGGGCATTTTCTTTTCCAACCTCCCACACAGTGGCACTGTACGGTACCAAACGGTGGCACAAAATTTAGGTACCCCAATTCGGGCACCTGAGGTGCCCGGAATGGTGGAAAAGTGGGGTTCGATGGGTTTCCGGACCGATCTGGGGGGGTTTGGAGGGTTTACGGGGGCTTTGGGGCCTCTGCGCCGGTTTTTTGAAAAATCGTGTTTGTCCACGTAAAAGGGTGGCATTTGACCCCCCCTACCCCCCCCCCCCCCTCTGGCCATGCAAGCCCCCAGGTTGTAGGGGGTTGTAGGAAGATCTCACGCACAACCCTCCCGACACAGCACCTACCCCCCTCCCTAACCCCAACCCCCCCACCCTCTTGTATGCAGGAGCACAAAGTGTATGGTGTCAAGGAGAGACTACGTATTGCGTACAGACACCCGGTCGTGTTTTAGTGATACTGTGTTGCGGTCCGACCACCAGGCCACTGACAGACAACTGCTACACACCCTCCCATTGTGCATTGATCTGCCTTGTACAGCATATCTAGTGCAGTGACTATAAAAAGGACTAACATTGCAAGAAGGTGCTGGGAGACTTACTTTTTACGCACACAACCTTCGCGCGGAAAGTGTCATTCAGCTCTGCCAAACGTGCTCTACACACCACCCCCTTCATCAGGCAAGTGGGTTTGTAAGTGTGTGTGGAAGCGTCAACGCATCAAACGAAGTATCAAGTAGTAGAGGAAGAGCGGCAGAGTTGAAGTGACACTTTTCCATTCACTCTCGACGATCAAACCCACCCCCCCTCCGCTCCACGCACTCCACACCACACCAACACACCCAGGCGCCCCCCACACCCCCACCCCCGCCTTTCCTGGGCCGGAGAAGGGGATCGGGGGGGGCGGGCGGGAGCAGGAGACGGGGGAAGGGGGAGGGGAGGGGGGGAGGGGTGGCCTTTGGTGGCCTTTCTCCTTCCACCCCACCCCCCCTTTCCCCATCCTCCCCAACCCCGCGGTCCCTCTCCGGCGAAAATCTTTCACAAGATGGATGGGGAGGTGTACTATTCAGATGCGAAGAGGGTTGCGGCTGACATCCTGCGGAAGCAGCGCCAGCTCGGGATCCCGGAGATGGGCTACGCCGCCACGCCGGAGGAGGCTGCAGTGAAGGCGCGCCTCCTGTTAGACATCCACGGGGAGGAGGAGCGGGCCAGGCCGCGGGAGAAGACACGCTGCGTGGGCTCCATCCCCAACATCGCAGACAACCCGACACCGGGGAGGGGCACCAAGCTTGTCATATCCCACTCCCCGGAGGGGCCGGCCAACGGGAGGGCTGCGTTCATCGGGGATAAGGTTTCGCTCCACCCCGACTCGGCTTACGTCAGGGTTTCGATGGAGATCACCCAGCAGGGGTGGAATGATTTGATAGAGGAGTATTGCGGGAAGACCGGGAAGATTGTCAAAATTGTGTCCGTCCAGCAGGTTATCGTCGCGTTTCCCGACACCAACACGTGGGTCCTCCCCGCGTCGGTCCTGGTGAGGGCACCCGAGGAGGAGGACCCGGCAATCGCATCTCCGAAGCGGGTGAGAAAGCCGCGGGATGCGGAGACGGGCCCCCTCAAAGCGCTCCTCATCGCCGACACCATCCCCGGGCTGGAGGACTGCCGAACCGCATACCGGTATGCGCATGACGAGGGGTTTGACCCCATGATGGGGGTCAAAATCCTCGGGCCAGACCTCGCAGCCGAACCGTCAGAGGTCTCCTCCGCCTTGGCATGGCTCTGCGACGACGTCCGCCCCGGGGACTCCCTCTTCCTGGTGCTGAGCTATAAAGGGGGCCCCGAGGCACACCAGGCAGGCGAAGGTGTCGGCAGCATCTCAGGCGGGGCACTCCTCGACACGCTCCGCCATCTCCCAGAGAACTGCAAGCTGACCTGCATCGTGGGGGCGCACTGCGCTGGGGGGGGCGCCGCTCTGCTTGACCTGCCCTACACACTGTGCGCAACCCGGGAAGGTGGTCTGCTCAGCTCCCAGAGGCCTTTTAACCATGGGGTGGTTGCCGATGTGGTGACGATCGGGACATGGGCCGAAGGGGAGAGATATGTACCTTCTCCCGGGGAGCCTGCGGAGCTGGAGCTGATCGCGCCTGTCGTGGCTGCGCTGTCGCAGCCTCACCCAACCTCCGCCGACGTGTTTGTGAAGGATGTGCGGGCGAGGCTCATGGAGAGGTTTGGTTACTCCACGCCACTCCCGAAGGTTGCGGCGACGGTCCCCCTCCACGGGAGCACGAAGGCGCTCTCCCTCAACATGGTGTTCAGCAACACTCTCGAGAGGCGGGTCCCCGATGCGGGGCACATCCCCTCAAAGGAATACACAGCCCTCGCTGCGGCTCGCCTCCTCGGGCCGTCGGAGAAGGGGAAGTGCATTGCCCTGGGGGATGCCGAGGCGCGTGCCTGGATAATTTTCACCTCATCCCCCACCGTGGGCATCGACGAGGCGACAGGGGAGCTGACCAGCCGCATCGCAGTCTACAACGGGCACCCCTGCTTTGTGCTGGAGGTTTACAACTGGGTGGAGAACGACGAGGCAAAACCTCTCGGGGATACCACCATCGGGCCCCACCACACCCGGGATGGTTTGGTCTACAAGCTATCAGTTGTCCCAGGGGAGACGAAGCTTTTTATTGAAGGCGCCTTGAGGGATGGGGAGGGGTGGCGCCCCGGTTGGAGGCAGACCATGATCCCCGATAAAGTGTTTGCGCATCAGGAGACCCTCCTCCAGTCTGAAGCTGCGCGGAGCCACGCCAAAACCCGCGCCGTCCTGGATGTCCTCGCCATCCGCGACCCCGACGGGGGTGACCAACCCGACACCGCATTCTCCTCCTCCTCCCTCCTTACCGCCCTCGGGGAGGTCAACACCTCTCAGGGGCTTATCGATAGGCCGGAGCATCTGCAGCAGCTCAGCCCCAACACGGTGTTCTGCTCCTTCTATGACATGTGGTTTCCTCCGAATCAGGCGTCCCTTGGGGAGAAGGTCGGGATGGAGTCGGAGTCAACGGGAGACGACCTCCTCTGGGGGAGGCCAACGGAGTACGCCACAGAGCCTTACGAGGTGCACACGCCTGGGGGGAGGAACAGCAGCAGGGCGACGCAGCAGCAGCAGCAGCACCAGAGGAGGGGGAAGGCGGGACAGCCGCCCCCGATTCTACCGGCGAATCAAGATGCGATCCTTCCGAATGACGTGTCAGGTGGGAAGCTTCGCAACACCCGATTCGTCTCCGCAATGGCCTGCGTGGCGGAGCGCCCCTCCGCCATCCAGGCCCTCTTCACAGAGCACCGCCGGGAATACCTCCAGCTAGGGGCTGTGCGGCTGCAGCTCTGCGTCAAAGGGTGGTGGCAGGATGTCACGGTTGACACCTATCTCCCTCTCGTCCGCAGGCCCATCACTTCCGTCATCCTAACACCCGCCGGGACACACAGCGTGAAGAGGCTGGCCCCAGGGCCTGAAGGGCGCGGCTCCCTCTGGGCATCCTTCGTGGAGAAGGGGGCGGCAAAGGTCTACGGGAGTTATGAGGAGCTCCTCACCACAAAGGACACCTCTGTGGATTTCCTCAAAATGCTGACGGGGTGTGGGGTGGCGACACACCCTCTCAACGGGCTGTCCCCTTCGAGGATGCGGAGTTATATGCCAGGCCCGACCGGGCAGACCTCTCGGATTATCTCTCCCGAGTTTGAGGATCTCTGCAGCTGGGCGGATGCTGGGGACCTGCTGGTGCTGTTCCCCCTCAAGCGTGCCACGAGGCCCTCCAGCTATCGGGACACCAGGCACAGCAGGCACACCGATTTCAGCGAGGTTGAGTCGGGCGACGGGTTGACCCACCAGGCATTCTCCGGGCCCAGATCCAGCACTGTCTATCCTGTGATACAGTACAACAGGAAGAGGCGTGCTGTGTGTGTCAGGGATGTCTGGTCCCCTGCGAGTGACGTGTGGGAGGCGGAGATGCTTTATGAAAAGCCTGTGAGGCTGCCGGTCGATCCAGACGAGGACCCCGAGGGGGAGCGCCTGGGCGAGTTTGGGTATGGGGATGACGAGGAGGTGAAAGGGGGGAGGTGGATTGCAGCGCACAACCTGCATACCGTATTCGGGAGGGTTGCCCGTGTGAGGCCTCCACGCGGTGGGGAGTTGCGGGTGTGGATGACGTGGGCCGGGAGGTATCCCGTGTTCCTGCTGAAGGTGGATGTGGCGACGGAGACAACGTTCAACGTGACGTGCACCGCGCAGCACTGCGATGCGCAGCCCGATCTCACGACGCATGTTCTGTCGCGGTCGAAGACATCCCAGCACATCTCCATTATGGAAACCTTCTCAGGCCCCTTTGAGTTCACCCTCTTCCCGAATGCGTCCCCAGTGTACCTCGCAGTTCCCGAGCCCCCTCCATGTGACGAAGGTGCTGTGATTGAGCTGCTCTATAGGTATGATTGGAATTCCATCCAATCGTGTGGTGTGGCTGTTGTATTTTTTTTGGAGTTTTTCGGCACCCGCCAAAGCTCGGGAGACGATGTGTGTGTGTGATGTGGGATCTTGCGGCACCCCCCCCCCCCCCCCCCCACTCACCCCCCCCACCTCCGCACACAACAGGGCAAAGTCGAGCGGCAGCGGTGTGGGGCGCATCACAGCAGAGGGCCCTGCGAGCACATATCTCAAGGCTGTCGAGAAGGGTGTTGACGTATGCCCGTTGATGTGCTTCACTCAGGCAGCTCTGATGACCCGCACAGGGGAGCTTGCCATATTCACCAGGTGAATCTTGTAAAAACCGTGTAGATTAGGCTGATCATATGCTCTTGGTGTCATCTTCACTGCCAACACACCCTCTCTCTCTCATTTGCAGACGGCTGTTCCTGAGCTGAGCCCGCTCGAGATTATGGCGCAGCACAGAAGGGATACCAGTGTCGGGGCCCCGCCCATCCTTGCAACGCTGGACACATCATTCGCCCTTTAGCCCTGTCGTGTGGCCCCAGTGGTGCATTGGTGGTCAAAACGATTCTCTGGACATCGCTTTCGGGACAGGCTGCGAGAGCACCACCACCCCCTGCCGTGATGTGGTGGTGTTCTGCGATACTTCTCTCTCTCTCTCAGGTATCATCGTGCCGCTGAGGCGCGCCGTTCCTCCCCTGCTGCAGCGCGCTTTCTCTCTCTCTCCTCCCCACCCTGTTTTTTTGTTAGATAGACAAGCCCCCTCTGGGGGGCATCTCCACAACGCGTGCTCGTTCAGTTTGGACTCCCCGCACCCCCCACCTCTTCTATCTGCCCTGTCAGCGAAACGTTGCGCCTTTGCTCTTCCCTGCATGCGGAGTTACCCGGCCCACCCCCCCCTCCAGCGAACGGGGGCTGGAAGAGGTTCAGATCAAACCCACGCCCTGCGCCCTGGGGTGCAGCATCAGGTGGGTGGAGCGAGTGAGCTGTGTGTGGTCGCATCAAGGGCAGGGGGTGATTGGCTCGGTCTGCCACACACTGCTGCAGTGGAGTGTTTCGCAGTGCGATGTGTGCATCATGCAGTGGCGGCCTGTATCGGTTCATTCGGTGTGTCCTCCGCGGCAGCTGGACAATCACAGATGAGCTGTGGCTACGCTACACTACTCCAACGAGAATTCAAAAGAGAGGAGCAAAGGATCGGGTGAATGTCAATGTGCACGTCACGTCCGTCGGGCTGATTGTCGAAAGTCCCTCAACAAATGGACCAGAAGAATCCGAAACAGCGGCCCCCTTCTCGGAGGGGTTGGAAGGAGCACGGCCAAAAGGACTGTTCAATCGTTCAAAAAATATTGGGAAGGGAAATGCATTTGCTAAGAAGTGCAGAGAAAGGTGTGAGTCGCCTCACAAAGGGTCCTTAGGAGGAGACAAACGGACACAGTTTGGACACACAGAGCGACATACCCCCAATGACGACTTTCGCGTGTGCTGTGTGTGTGTTTTTTTATTGCAGATTTTAGAGCAGAGGGTTCCAAACCCTTTCCACGGTGTACAGCCCCCTTGTAGCAAATGGGTGTGTCTGTCAGATAGAATCACGGTAAATCTATGTATCCAAAAGTTGTGTGGCCCAGTCTTCCCCCCCAACAATGCGGGCCATACGGCGGGGGGGTTGGGTGGCTGTGGGATTACCGCGTTTGTAGGTCAGGTTAGCCAGGTTGTAGAGGACACTATTCATCGTGCCCGTTCTTTCGGTTGCGGTTTCCTTCCCTTCCCGCCCTCTGCTGGTTGTGTGTGTGCCCGAACGAATAGAGAGGGGGGGGTGTCGGGTGGTGACAGTCCACAGTGGATAAAGCGCCACTAATAACGGTGCTTTCGTCACTGCCTTTCTCATCTTGCTCGTAATCTGCCCCCACCCACGCCGCCGACCCCGCCCACTTTCCCTCCCACTCAGATTTTGTTTTGAGTTTCGGCGTGCTACACTTTGCCGATCCTCGAGTTGCATCCACCACTACCACCACCACACAACTCCGCCAAATCCCAAGCCACCCACCTTTGTTGCTGGTGCATTCTGGCTAACACGACAACCACATGGGACCCTCAGTGGAATAGGGCGTTCACGGTTTGACCCCTCCAGGGTCACACCGTCGTTTTTGGAACACACCACCCACCCACCCCACCACAGGCCCACATTACACCTTTGTGCCTGCCCGCCACAGAGCCTCACGGGGCCGGCGGGCCACACCCCCTCCCCTCCCACCATGAGCTACCCATCTGTCTACGGCGGCGGCGGCGGCGGCACCACCGCTGGAAGAGCACCCCCGCTGTACGCCAACCCACCAATGCCGGCTTACCCAACCCACCACGCGGCCGCCGCCTCCGCCGCCCCACAGTACCACCACACACCGCCCCCCGCAGGCCCCCTCCCGCCACGCCGGGGCAGCGGCAGCGGCAGCGGCGGCGGCAGTGCCTCCGGCACGAAGGCCATGAAGCTCATGAAATTCCGCAGGGCCTGCCAGCTGGGGAATGTGCACGTCGTGCGGGAGCTCGTCGAGGTGGAGGGGGTGGAGATCGACACCCCGCAGGACGACGGGTGCACGGGGCTGTGGCTCGCGTCGGAGGCGGGGCACGTCGACACCGCGGAATACCTCTGCCGCATCGGAGCCAGCACGGCGGCTGTCAAGACGCAGGGGGGCGTGTCCTGCCTCTACGTCGCCTCGCAGAATGGACACTTCGATGTCGTCGCGACGCTCCTCCGCCACGGCGCAGACCCCAACACGTCGAAGGATAGCGGCGCCACTCCTCTGTTCATATCCAGCCAGCAGAACAACCAGACGATTGTCTCCATGCTGCTCGATGCGGGGGCACACCCCGACGCAGCGACCCGCGCGGGCGTGACGCCCCTCATGATTGCTGCCTATCAGGGCAACGCCGCGGTGATCCGCCAGCTGGTTGCCTTCGGCGCCGACCCCTACCTCCGCGGGTCGGGGAAGACCGCAGCGGAGTGGGCTGAGTCGAACAACACCCTCCACCTCGTCGACGAGGTGCTGCACGGACCCCGCATCGCAGACACCGGCGTGCACACCGTACCCCCCCCAGCGGAGCCTCCGCGCCACACGGCAGGCCCGCCGGTGCCGCCGACACCCCCGAGCCGGAGCACCGTATCGCGCACCCCGCAGGCCGCCCCCCCACCGCCGGGGAGGGCGCAGCGGGAAGCCTCTGCAAGCGGAAGCGTCACCGCCCCTCCACCCATCCACGTTGTGCAGCCCCCATGGGGGCCTGGGGGGGCGGCGAAGCCGCCCCCGGCTGCGCCTCATGCTGCTGCTGCGTCACACCCAGTGAGGGTGTTGGATAGGCGGAGGTCGCCTTCGCCTGACGCCGCAGTGTATGAGTCGCAGAGGCACGACGCCTCGGGTTTCAGCGATGGGCTGGAGGCTGTGGATTCGGCGTCGTTTGCACCCAGCAAGGCGTATGCATCTGCGGAGATGTCGCTCGCCAACCTCTTCCGGATTAAGGATCAGCCCATCGAACTCCACTCCGCAGTTGAAAGGGAGCTCAGCAGGAGCCGGAGCCGGAGCCGGAGTTGCAGCCCTGCGCCGAGCCAGCGGGGGGGCAGAGCCCCCCGGGGGTCGAGCGCCCGGCGCAGCGCGAGGCAGGGGTCTGCCTCACCCGCGCCATCTCGCGGAGGGGGAGGGGGTGCCCCTAGGAGCACGCCAGGCGACCCGCTTGCGTCGCTTTCCTCCAACGAGCCTGAGTTTCTCAGGAGGGAGAGGCAGAATGCGAAGCGGTTTAAAGAGGGGACCCGGCAGGAGGCCCTCCGGAAGAAGGCATCGCGCCCCGGGAGCTTCTTCGGGGATCACCTGAAGGGGGGTGGCAGGGAGGTGGACCGGATGTGGGATGACCATAAATACCGCCTCTCGACGATGGAGAATGAGCTGGTGAGGACGCGGTACGACGTTGCTGATAAGTGGATGTTCTCCAAAGGGGAGCTGGAAAGGCGGGGGGAGCAGCTCAGGGCGGAGGAGACGTCGTTCGACAGGGATGTGGGGCAGGGGTTTGCGGCGGGGAGTGCGGTGTCGCCGGAGGTGTCCCCTGCGAGGCGGCAGCGGGAGGCGGATGAGATGTCGCGGAGGGTGATACACCCGTCGGCGATCCCGCTGGAGCCGAACATGAGGCGGGTGGAGCACCTCGCACATGTCATGGGGGTGTCCAACGTGGAGGGGGTGCAGCGGCGCGTGACAGAGCTTGCCCACTTCGCATCTGTCGCCCCTCCGCAGGGTGGGAACGACAGCATCGTCAGCGTGCAGAAGCAGCTCGACCTCTCCGGGCTTTCACAAGGAACCGCCCTCGGCGCAACGGTGGCAGACGAAGCGATGGCCCTCACAACGGCAGGCAACAGCAACACCGCGCTCCTCTCCGCCCCGCCCACCGCCCCGGACCCTGTGCTGGACCTGGGTGTGGCGGCGGGGCAGACCGTCCCCTCGCTGGGGAGCAGCCGGAGGTCGTCGGTGGTGGAGGGTGCTCCGAGGGGTGTCCCATCGGAGGTGGGTGGTGGTGGTGGTGGCAGTGGCGGGGCTTCGTCTTCTTCGCTGGCGGATACCCTGAAGAAGCTGGAGGAGGACGGAGAGTATGGACAGGGGGTAGGGTAGGGGTGGGGGGTGGGGAGAAGTGTGTTGGTTGTCAGCTTTTTGTCGCGGTGGCTCGGGGCCAAATGTCACATTGCATCGCCACCGCCACCACCATCACCACACACAGCAATATCCTTGAGAGGGCCGCATCGCGCCGCTCGCGTGCAAGCAACATGCTGTGATCTGGTGTTGACATGAGGGATTTGCGACCAAAATCCTCCATCTCCTTGGGGATGGGCAGAATGCCTATGCTATGCCGTCCTTGCTATGGCGGTACAATGCAGCAGGGGCGTGTGTTCTGTTAGACCACTGCCCCTCACCCTGGCCCCCCCGCCCCCCTGCTGCTGCTGCTTTCGATAGATTCGGGAAAATGGATCCGTGTGTGTGTTAGAAGCCTGAACGAAAGGGTTAGAATGAACAGTTGTGTGCTGCTGCGTTCGCGGCTCTGTCACGCTCGGAAGGGGGGGATGGGATGAGGTGTACAGAACGCGCTGCAGTGCAGCTAGATCGATTCGGGGGGGGGTGGGGTGGGGTGCGGGGTTCCGAAACAGACTATATGTGGGCCTGATACGTTGAGCGGGTTCACAACTCTGCTCTTCCGAAAGGCGCCCATCCGACACTTTCCTTAGTATCGCGTTGTGCATGTTTGCCTTCGTTAACCCCCCCACACACTCCTCCAAAAAACGCGCTAACTCGCGGGAGGAGGTGATGGTAGAGGTGGGCTTTGGGATTTCCTCAGCCCCCTTCATACACCCCCCCGCCCTACAGCACGAAGGCCTTCTTTGCCAGTGCCGCCCCCCCAAGATCTCGTCCACCTGCCTCGTTGTGTCCCAACTGAGGGCACATAGATTGCTTGGCAGTAGATCGGTGTGCGTGTGAGGCAGTGTATACCAGGGTGTGGTGCTTTCTGCGCTGCTGCTGCAAAAGAAACGAGGTCAGAAGAACCATACACGCGTGGGCCCAATATGATGACCCGGTGTTGATAGATTCATTGCCGGCACCGGGCACAGCCTGTGGAAAAGGTGTGGAAGCCGCCTCCCCGATAGGCCATGGGTCGGGGTGTGGGAGAGAGAGCGAGCCAAATATACAGATGCGGACCCATTTTTTTTGCTCTTGCCCAACACCTGGACCCCCCCCCCCCCCACCCCCACCCCCACCTCCCCCCATCCACAGGCGCCGCACCCTCCCTCCCTCGTAACACACTTCCCCACTGCTGCTCAGCTGCAGTATCCTTCATTGAATTGACTCTCCTCTCCCCTTCCCCTCTTCCCCTAAGCTCTGTTCATCCTGAGGTTGCCTGCTTGGCTACCGCGCCGCACTACCGCACCACTCCCGCCTACACACCCCCACCGGTTGTCAAGATGATGAAGGGAGGCGGTGCGATGCGAAGGGGCGCGTCTACCGACAGCCACCCTGCGAAGGACGTCGCGATCGATATGGACGAGGAAGACCCGAAGGACACCAGATCTCCTGAAGAGGGGGCAGCCTGGGGAACCCCAAAGGTCGTCGCATGCCTGCTCCTCTCCTTCCTCGTCATCGGTCTGGGCGCGACCTACGGGATGGACAAACGGCAGCAGGGGCCTCTCAGGACCTACCCCTCCACCAACCCCACGCGGGGAACCCCCAGCCACCCCAGGCTGGAGGCCCTCGAGGTGATGCGGAGACAGCGCGCCCAGTCCGTCCCTTCCAGGGCTACAGCTGGGGAAGCTGGGGTGAAAACCGTGGAGGTTGGCACCGGGGCAAAGGCGGAGAGGGCTGTGGATCCCACGGCGGTGCCTCCGCCGGCGACGCCTGTGCCGACCCCTGCCCCTACAGCGGAGGTTGCGATGCTGGAGACCTGGGTGATGACGGACGGCGAGAGGGAGGAAGAGCAAAACCACCTCCACAGGCAGGAGGTGGAGACGGACGCCAAGGCTGTGGATGTGGAGCACGAGGACTTCGGGAATGAGGCGAACGAAAGGTTCCCCAGGGTCGGGGGGCCGGAGTCGCGGGTGGAGTTTCACAAGAACATGGCTGCGCTGGACCCGGTGCAGGGGCTCGTCTCGGGTGGTGAAGGTGTCTCCGAAGAAGCCGAGGCGAGGATCAAAGCGGGGCAGCAGAGGCTGCAGCAAGAGGATGCTCAGGTTGCTGGCGGAGGTGGTCACCGTCTGAGCGCGGAGGAAGTTGCCGAGGCAGAGGCGAACGCGCAGAATGAAGCGGAAAACGCGTCGGCCAGGCTGCGGAGCGAGTTCGCCCAGGATGAGGAGATGCGCCTGCAGAGCCTGAAGGAGGCGGACCAGGAGATTGAGAACAACGCGGTGTTGGATACGGAGAAGTGGCGTCCCACACTGCAGAAGCCCCAGAGGCAGCGCAGGCAGGGGTGAACGGAGGTCGTGATCTGTCGTGATCTCTGCCAAGCTCATTATTTTCTCTGCCCTTGCCGTATCGTTGTCGCCCCCCCCCCCCCCCCCCTAGGCTAGCATAGCTTCCGATAAGCGGGGGTCGGGGGTCGCAGGGGTCGGGGGTCGGGAGGGGGGGTCGGAGGGGGTCGCCTTACTATTTCCTAAGGAATGTGGCCTGGATGGGGACCACCAATAAGAGGTGTGAATAGGCACCCCATGTCAAAAATGACCCCACTGCGATCCGCACAAACTCCAAATATTCAAAAGAACGGGTTTTTGAAAAACCCGAGGAGGGGGTCGGGAGGGTCCCGCTGGGTGGGTGGTGGGGGTGGCCTGGTGTGCCTCCCGGTCACGTCCTCCCATGACAGTACCTGGACCAGACCCATGTTTCGTCGTTGAAGCTTGGTCCCAAGACCCACGAAATGACCCCACTACGATCCGCACAAACTCCAAATAGTCCAAAGAACGGGGTTTTGAAAACCCCGTGTGGGGGGTCGGGAGGGGGGACCACCCCATATTCCAACCCCTAGTTTCCGATCCCCATCTACGACCCCCGAGAAAAAACGCGAAAATTCCGACCCGAGTTTGACCACAGTTTCAGACCCCCCATCTTCCGGATCCTGACCCCCGCAAGAATGGGGGGTCGGGATATAGCCCCGACCCCCTCCGACCCCCGAAAAATGGGGGGTCGGGGGGTCGGGGGTCGGATTCCGACCCCCGAGGTTCCGACCCCCCTTTTCTCAAGGAACCACATCCGCATTTCAGAGGTGTTCTGTGGCACCTACACCAACAAAGTGACCCCACTACGATCCGCACGGAGCCCAAACAACGCAGGAGAGGGGGGAACCGCGTTTCCTCGGGAAACCCCTGAGATTTTTTGGGAGGGGGGGTAGTTTTGCTAAGGGGGGGTCGGGGGTCGGAGGGGTCTGGGGGTCGGATTCTTATCGGAAGCTATGCCCCTAGGGGGGGTCCAAGTCGTGCACATTTTGACATTTTTGAGGATCGCGCCTGGGGGCAAATAAGTGCCAAAAACCGGTGAAACCAGGTCCAGATCGGTCCGGAACCGGTGTGCAGGGTCGATTTCCACCCGAAAACCCTATTTTTTGGCCCAAAATCGCCTATGTGAATTTTTGTACCACCTTCTGTACCTGGAGGTGGTCCAAAAGGTGGTCCAGGAAGGGACGTCTTCCCCAAACCAGCTACGAACAGACCCCGTTCGTTGTATTTTTGACAAAAAATACTGGGGCTTTGGAACGGGTGTCACTTACTCAGCAGCACACACATCTCTTCGTGTAGAACCGGGCGGATACACACCTCTGAGCAGTTCTTCCCTCAACCCTCCCTGCGCTCTACTCTGAGCCTCGGTCCACAGCTTTTCATCCCTCCTGACACAGAAAACACCAACTCCCAGGAAGCAGCCGCACTTGGAAGGCTCCATTGTCGTGCAATGCGTATCTCGGTGCTGTGGACAGGGTAGCCATGCTAAAATATTGCAAGGAAGGCACCCTCGTTCTGCTTCCGGGTCAGGGCGGGAGCCGCCCTTACAGGGTTAGTCCCCCGCAGCTGATGTGGTATCCATAATGACGTGCTCATCGACCCTTCATCACAATGCGTGTCGTTCGTGACAGGAGCAGCATGGATCCAAGTGTGTCCTTCTAAACGAAGGTCGTCCCAGGTCGGAAGAAGAGCCCTTCATGACTCATGAATGATAGCAGCAGCAGCTCTCTGTGCAGTGCCGCACGGCGGAGTCAGTCCAAGAGAGGAACGTGTTGAGGTTTCAGTGGTACCGTCCCTGACTACTGAAGGACGGCCAAAGTTGAGCAGACTTAGTCAGATGGTCCACTGTTTCCTGTTGGGATCCTTTCAGCTGCCTGTAACATGCGGAATGATGGCAGCTCACGAGGGTGTCCAACGCTGCCCCCAGCTGCTCATCAAGATAAAAGGCCGATTGCGTGTCATGATCATCCCCCCATGGACAATTAAGACATCACGCAGGCGTCGGCTAACACCGTCGATGCATTGTTGACGAAGAGCACCTCTTCCAAGGTCCTTGGGTACGGCAGTGTCAGGCACCCTTGCTCTTTTCCCACCGCTTCCTCATCATGAGCGGTGCCCGTCTATTCCAGGCACCAAACCATTTTCTGACGATTGTAAAGCACAGAAATGTGCGAATTTGTGCATCAGCAGTGCGTCTCTTCGTACCCCACACCCCGTATTGGTATTGAGCACCTCTTTGTGAAGGTGGGGTGGTTCGTTGAGCAACAAGGTGCCAGTGGCCACCTTTTGTACCACCTCCAGGTACAGAAGGTGGTACAAAAATTCACATAGGCGATTTTGGGCCAAAAAATGGGGTTTTCGGGTGGAAATCGACCCGGCACACCGGTTCCGGACCGATCTGGACCTGGTTTCACCGGTTTTTGGCACTTATTTGCCTCCAGGCGCGATCCTCAAAAATCCTCAAAATGTGCACTTTTTTGGCTGGCGTTGACCCCCCCTACCCCCCCCCCCCCCCTTCCCGTTCCCTTTCCCATTTTTGACTTCTTGACCAGGCCTGTGCCTAAATATGGCCAAAAATCGTCAAAAACGAGAGTTTACACCCAACTTTTTTCCCACTTTTTTCCTTCGGCGCTGGTCCCTTTTTTGAGCCCAGAACATGGTATTTCAGCGCGAAAACACGTTCTTTTGCTGCATTTGCACACAACCAATTCACAGCTGGGCTGGGGGTCTCTTTTTTTTGTGTTTTGTTTTACAGGATCTCGCCTGATATGGGAGCCTCCCGCGAGGGTGCTGGAACCGATATGCCACAGCCCCGTATGCGCAAGGACTTGGCTCCAAGACCAGGCACAAGCCACAGGGGGGTCTGGGGGGCGGAGCCCCCCAGCCGCCGGAGGCCACGGTAGCGAACGTCCGTTGGCCTGGCTCCATAGTCGCATACGCTCAAGTACAACACAACTGACAGATAGCACATGTCGCATGGGGGGACGATAAATTGTCGCGCAAAGACACGCCACAGGGGGGGTCTGGGGGGCGGAGCCCCCCAGCCGCCGGAGGCCACGGTAGTGTACATCTGTTGGTTTGAGCTCGAGAGCAAGCCTCTGGGCGATGCCATCCCGTGGGAGGTCGCCCGTGGCCTCGTCTTCGTCGTCACTTCCGAGTTATTGCACAGCCTCCGATTATTCACAGAGGCTGTACAATAACTCGGAAGTGCCCAAACAGCCACCCGCGGCCACGAGCACCGTGGTCGCGAGCAGCTGCAGGACGGCACTCAGCACAGCACCCGCGTCAGCGGGGGTGCGGAGCGTGCCCAAAAAAGGCCAGGCATATCCCCCCCCCCCCCCCCCAAAAAAAAAATTCCTAAAAACCCTCAAAAAATCCCCCACCAAAAATATGGGAAGAAAAAAGTGGGAACTTTTTTTCCTTGAGGCCGACCCTTACATCTACATCCGACTTAGGCACAGGCCTGTTCTTGACACACAAAAACAAAAAACAATCCGATCCGATCCGTTTCTTCTTAAAAAATTGTGACAAAAAAATAAGCAGTGTGTTGTCAAAAGAAATGAGCACCAATGTGGCTGCTGGAAACACGGCCACCCTTCGCTCAGAAGTAGAGAAGAGTGAGCCGTGTGTTGTGTGCGTGAGTGTGTCACCGCGTGAGCGGCGTGCTCCCCTCTGGGTTTGAAGGGTAGGTTGCTGGCCTGCCAAGGTGACACCAGGTGTCACGGATGCCCTCCAAGCGCAAAGGTTCTTTCTAAAAAAACATCACGTGTGCGTCAGTGGTGTGCCGGAGCCACCGATTTGTGCCAGTAGAGGTTATATCCCTCAAGAGCAGAGGGCGCCGTGATGTGCCCCCACCTTACCCCCATGCGCACACGCGAGAAAGCGCTGCCGCGGTGGTCTTCCATGACTCGAATTCGAAGTCTTTTTGTTCACCATCAGGCCTGCTTCGGCAGAGCCTGCCCCAACAAGCTTGGTTGCCATAGCGAAAAGAGAGTCGGGTGGGGAACGCACATCGGGCGCAGCGTGCCATTTTATTTGAGACGGCAGCATGTTCACGCCAGGGCCCCCGGGGCACGGGTATCACAAGACGCAAGATCTTTCTTTCGGCAATACGCGCGGTGTGGATGCTGTGTGGGGCCTCCTGCCCACAATTGTGTGGGTTTGGAAAATACTGGCAGCCAAACCTTCAAACGAAAACATGATCACGTGCTCTTCCATTTACCCCCCTGTGATTGAGCAGGGTTGGTGCTGTTTCCAGGAATTCCTCTTGCAGTTCCGCCCAATTCTGACGGAGGGTCATATGATTAATGAGAGCGTATGTCATGATTGCGCTGTCCCTTTCGACAGCTCCTGCAACTCGGTGGCTGGCCTTGCACATGTTGTGATGAGAATTTGAAAATTGCCGAAACCACACGACGACTGCTACTCGAGGCAGGCATAGAACCCAACCCAGGCCCCCTCCTGAAATGCCTGAGCTGGAATATCAACGGCCTCACCCCGGCGAGAAAGGCGGAGCTCAACACCCTCCTGGAGAAGAAACGATACGACGTCGTCCTCCTCCAGGAGCTAAAGGCCGCCCAGACGGGGAAGATCAACTTCAACGGGTACGCAGCACACACCCGTGTCCGGAAGGCGTCGCGGGCCAAGGGGACAAGTGAGACCCACGGGGGCGGTATCACTACCCTGGTGCGCAAAGACCTGGGCGCAACAGTGGCAGAATACAAGAATTGGAAAGTCACAGAGCGACAGGACGTGGAGGTGTGCGGCGTACATATCATTCACATCTACCGTCCCAGCGCAGTGGGTTTACAAAAGGCGGACACCAGGCGGGATGACTTCGACACCGAGGAGTTGCCGTGTGGAGATAACGTCGTGATCGCAGGTGACCTGAACGCGCACCACCCAACATGGAGCGCGGCGAAGACACCGAACACCGTCGGGACCCAACTCAATGACTGGGCACAGGAACACGGCATGCGCATCTACAACACCCCTGAATCATCGACGCGCATAGTAGGCGAAAACGCTACATCACCCGATGTCGTCGTCGCGAGTGACTGGAACCCGGTGCAATGGAGGGTGCTGAACACCGGGAGCTCCGATCACCTGCCGATGGAATTCGACGTTCCCTGCGAGCACCTCACAGAACCGCAACACAGGGACACAACGAATACCAAACCGCTGTGGAACTGGAAGGAGGCGGACTGGGAAGCTTACTGCGCTGAGATGGAGCGGAGTGCTGACGGAGTAAGCGGGTGGAAGGATGCGACCACCGCGTACGCGCGATGGGCCCACACGCTGCTGGAGGTGGCGAAGCGCCACATCCCTAGACACCGCAGGCGGAAGCGGAAGCGTCGATGGTGCGACAAGAAGGTGCAAAAAGCGATCCGCGAGAGGGACACGGAGATCGGGCGCCAACAACGCACACCACCGGCGCAGCTCACGAAAGATGACGGCACAACCCTCACCCGCCTCAGGAGGGAAGTCACCAATCAAATCCGGCGAGCGAAGCGTGAGGTCTGGGAAGCCCGGGCAACTGACGCCTCGCGCACCAACGGGGCCTTCAACCTCCTGCGTGAGCTGGACGGCAGAGCGGACAAAGCCCAGCCGTACCCACTACTCGACGAGGGGGACCCCCTCACCACTGACAGACAGAAGGCCGACTGCCTCGGACGACTGTATGCGGCGACAAGCGGCGGCGGGGGGGTGGTCCACCCGGACGAGCCATTAAGTGCCCCACAACTCCCACCGGAAAGCGCGAAACCCCACCCCTCAGAGGCCCCCT
The DNA here is from genome assembly GCA_963210315.1 of Rhynchopus euleeides. Taxonomy (NCBI): domain Eukaryota; phylum Euglenozoa; class Diplonemea; order Diplonemida; family Diplonemidae; genus Rhynchopus; species Rhynchopus euleeides. Next base: position 1,908,585 of record OY723274.1, read on the forward strand.
TCACCAGGGCGGAGCTTGACATCATCATCCACTCGCTGGCCGACAAGAAGACGCCAGGCCCAGACGGTGTCCACAATGAGTTCCTCAAACACCTCGGCCCCAGGGCACGGGAGGGCCTGCTGCACATCTGCAACCTGTCGTGGGTGAGCGGCAGACTCCCGAAGGAATGGACACAAGCGACCCTCTTCCCGATCCACAAGCCGGGGAAACCCGCCTCCGACCCCAACTCCTACCGTCCAATCGCACTCACGAGCGGGGCGAGCAAAGTGATGGAACGGATGATCGCCAAGAGGCTCACACAGCTCATGGAGGACCCCACAGAGCCGATGCACAACCTCAACGACGTGCAGGCAGGCTTCCGTCGCCACAGGTCCGCGGTGGACAACGTGGCGATGCTCACACAGCTGGCACGGGATGCACTGGCAGAAGGCCGCAGCGCAATCCTGCTCACCGTGGACATGGAGAAGGCGTACGACACGGTGAGTCGAGATGCCATCCTCCGGCGCCTCAAAGAGATGAACACACCAGCACGATACCTTCGGTGGTTCACAAGTTACCTGGACAACCGAAGGGCGACTACGACAGTATGTGGTACACACGGGGATACCTACCACATGGCCGAGGGGGTGCCCCAGGGTACAGTGCTGTCCCCCCTCCTCTTCAACTGCGCCATGGCAGAGGTGGCGAATACCCTCAGCGCGCACTGCAAAGGGTATACCGCCATATATGCCGACGATCTGGCCATCCTCCTCACGGGGGACGATATCGATGACACAACAGCGAAGACCGAAACGGCACTCGGCCTCCTCGAGGAATGCCTCCCCCGACTTGGTTTCCGCCTGTCCCGCGACAAAACCTCCTTCCTCCCTTTCGTGTCACGGCGAGATGCGGAGGGCATACGGAAAACCGACCTCCCCCTCACCTACTCAGATGGGAGTCTGGTCAAGCGGGGTGACAGAACGAAGTACCTGGGGGTCCTCATCGACGAGACCTGCAGCATGACCGCGCACCTCGAGCAAGTCAAGATCACTTACCGACGCCGCCTAGCACTCCTACACATGCTGGCAGGACGAGACTGGGGCTGCGACGCGCACACACTGCGGCAGGTGTACCTAACATACGTGCTCCCCGCGGTAACCTATGCCATATGCGTATGGGGGATCGCACTCACCAACAAGGCCTTCGGCGAGCTGGAGACGATCCACCGCCGGGCTGCGCGGCTCATCACGGGCTGCGCCTTCACCACGGACACAGCGGAACTGCTGTGGGAGGCACACCTGCCGACCCTCGAAGAGAAGATGTACACCGAAGCGGCTACGGCGTACGAGCGGATTCGACGGGTTGGTGGGTCCCCGGGGTCAACGGCGATCCAAAAAGCGTCGCGCACCGCCGGCAGCACGTGGCTTCGTTTGGCTGAATCGGTGGTCAAACGCACCGCCATCTACACACGCAGCCCGGGCCCTGCCACAATCATATCCCACTACCCGGTGGCACCGTGGGAGTGGCAAGGGATGCTCGGGAACATCCAGATACACCCCGCCATCCCTGGCCTGAGCCGGAGCGACCCCGACCAGACCGACGCGGAGAGGTACGCTATGGCGCAGGTGATGCTGGCGGGACTCCCCCAGGTGGAGCTGCACGCCTACACGGACGGGTCGGTAAAGGAGGGAGTCGGAGGAGCGGGTGTTGTCCTCCTGGACCCTTCTACAACAGACATCGTCGACAAGCGCAGTGTCGGGGCGGGCCAGAGCTGCGTCTCTTACCAGGCGGAACTGGTAGCACTGCGGGAGGCGACTCAGATGATCGCAGCAAGGGGTGTAGCCCGCGTCGTGATTCTCACGGATAGCCAATCCGCCCTGCACGCGCTAGAAGCAGGGCCACACCGTGCCAAAGCGGAAACGCTTGTCGACGTCTGGCGCGGCCTGGCCACACTCACCAGCTCAGGCACGACTGTCACCTTGCAGTACGTGCCGGCCCACGTCGGGGTGGAGGGAAATGAACTGGCAGACTATCAGGCGGGTCTGCGGACGAACAACCACCAGCTGCAGACGGAGCCCATCACACTGCTGGCGGCGAAGGCGGCAGTGCGGAGGGTGACTGCGGAGCGGACGCCCCGGCCCGGCGAGAAAAGTCTGTACGCCTGGACGCCACCTAAATCGGCGGGGCCTACAGCGCGCCGGCCCGCGCTACACACACCGGCGCTGACCCGCCTCGGGGCCAGCACGATGCGACTGCTACGGACGCGCCGCCACTACCTCCTGTTCGACTACATGTCGAAAAACAGGGCACCGAAATGCCCCATGCACGGATGCACAGTGCAGAAAACGACGCTGAAGCACCTACTGCGAACCTGCCCGAAGCTTAAGGACCTACGGGAAAAACACCTGGACAACCTCTCCCCCCATGTCCTACTCCTCACCCGGCCCGTGATCACCCTGCGTTTCCTGATGGACGCAGGCCTGCTCCACGAGACCGAGACGGAGCTACTGACGAAACGGGGGAAGGGGTAGGGACCTCAACCGGGCGGGGCAAGGGGCGGGTTGGTCACAAATCACAGAACACGAATGAAAACAAAGTACGGGCCCTGTCCACGCACCCTGATGGGCGCGACAGACCAGGGGGAAACCAACGAACAGGACCTTTGCCATATCAGGTGAAGACGTCTCAACACAAAAACTTTGGCTTTTAATGGGGAGGTGTCTCCGTGTCGACGCACGGCAACCCACCCGCTCTGCGGGAAAAAACGGCACCACACAGGGCACTATCCCTGACCCGACCCCGGAAAGAAGCACACGAGTGAGCCAACGCTACAACGACGTAGCGCACAACGTGGGGGGACGGGAACGAAGTTAAAAAAAAAATTTGCCATGCGAGTCTCACAACGGTGCATGATGTCCTATACATGCAGTTGTCCCTTCTGCCCTCCTGCGCAGGGTGCGCGATCTTTCTCTATGCGAATTCCTCTGGTGAACTCTGGCTGTGTATGATTCATGAGGGCTGCTCAGTGCGTGGGCTTCATTGCTATCCATATCTGGGATTCTTTCAAAGTATAATCTGGTGATATTCGGCACCATATATCGATGAGTGAAATGCAACAAAGCGCCATGAGCTGTGTCTACGCTGCATGCAAAGGGGTTTGTCATCGGGTCGTGGCAGCTTTTCGGTATCCCTGCCCACACACTTTCCTAGCAGGTGCCGTTCGGAAAATAGCAAATAACGCAACGGGGGTCTTCGCTGGTCGTTATCCTTCGTCAGTCTTCGTCAGTTTTCAGCCAATTCAACAAGGAATGCACCAAAATGTACTGACGATCACCCCGTAGTGAAGACCCCCAACTGCTCCAGAATACTTTTTATACACGACCTCCGCGCAGAAAGTGTTATTCAGTTCTGCTAACGTGCTCACACAGGAGGGTTAGGTGTCTGTGGAAGCGGGAACTCATCAAACGAAGGAATGATGGCATTGCTCTGCACATGCCTTCTATCTTGGCGCAGCCGCCTTCTTGCCCCATGAAATAGAAAAGGGTCAACAGCCTGCTCTTGCGTTTATTGCTGAGCCACACATCACCGCAGGCCGGAGTGCACGGTGGCCTGGTCAGCTGACTGACCAGGTTTTGACCAGGTCCAAATCTGACCAGGTCATGACCAAATCTGACCTGGTCATTGACCAGGTATGACCTGGTCATGACCATGTCATACCTGGTCATGACCAGGTCATTTTCACCCATTTTAACCGGGGGGGAACATGTTGAGTGGCCAAGCAGGGGGAACAATTCGCATATTCCGGACTCTCTCCGGCCGTTGTGGAAAGTATGGGTCAAAAGGGTTCAACCATACCCCGAGTCGAGAAAGAAGTCGAAGCTTGAATCATGTTGGACACAAGGGGAAAATGGTCAAAATTGGCCCAAAATTACCAAAAAAAATGAGGCCCCCTGCCCAGGTTCCCTGCCCACCTGGACGCACTCAAGTGCCTCACACCGGGTCCCTCCCCTGGTGGTATCCCAAAAAAGTGTCGAGGAGGTCTGCATCATCCCAGGCCACGCAGAAGGCGTCGAAGGGCCGCCAAGGGTGGTGTGGAGGAGAAGGACGCAGGGCCCAACACCCTGCTCTCCTTCGTCAAGCTTTACATTGAAAAGCGGAAGGGCGGCGAGCTGTTTCACAGCAGCCTCGCGGCGCTGTTTGAAAAGCCATCGCACCACCCACTGACAAGGAGTGGGGCAGGAAGCTGACACAGAGTGAAGAGGCCGACAAGAACAAGGCCAAGACACTGCCCGCAGTCTACTCCATGCGTGTCTCTGGCAACACGCGTCGGAGGCGGCATGAAGCGCCTCACGAGCGCCGACAAGAACTCGTCCGAGTACGAGGTGCTGACGGAAGCGGGGTGCTCGGATGAGGTGCTGGGAACCGATATGAAGAGGCTGCCCACCGCTCAGAGCGCGGTGGGCAGTACTTCTTCGAAGGCAGCTGATAAACAACTGATCCCGAACGACGGATCGGTCATGACTGTCACGGTCATGAGGGACCTGCCCTACAAGAGCGAGGTTCCGAATGGTCTGCACGCCCGAACGTTCATTGTGGCGGTGGGGGCAACACCACAGGCAACGCAGGGGCAGGGTGTCGTGACCATCGACATCCAGTTGGTGAACGCGGTGATGAGGCAGGCGGTGGTGACAAAGAAGCCCGACCAGTGGGCGTGCCTCAACGTCGCCGTGAGTGACAACGACAAGGATGCTGACCCCGCTGGACCCGCTGGACCCGAGCATCCCGATGCAAGCGAGGACGAGGAGGACGAGAGTCCCATCGGCAGTGCCGTAACGGTTGACCACATCTGATTGTGACACTTTTCAAAGGGGGTCTTCGCTACGGGGTGATCGTCAGTGCATTTTGGTGCCTTTCCTGTTGAATTGGCTGAAAACTGACGAAGATTGACGAAGGATAACGACTCAGCGAAGACCCCCAAAGAGTGTAAAAGAATGGAGAAGGGAGTACCCTGCCTTGAATGCCTCAGGACCCTCAGGATCCTCAGAACTGCCACCTATTTGCTCTCTCCGACGAAGCGTTCGAGAGGGAGAATGGGGAGAGGAAATTGCGGGCCAGGACAACATCTGCTCGTTTCCGGGAGAGGGACCTGATGGTGTTCGAGCTGGCAACCTATGCCCCCGTGCCAGTTTCGGCAACGACCCCGCAAGAATCTTCGTGTACCCTTTTGCAATACAATGTCATATCGTTGTGCGGGAAGTGCATGACAGCGGGTCCCGTATGGATGAAAAACTTCGATTCGTTTCGGCACCGTCTCAGGACTCTCGGTAGCAGTCGGGTAACCCCTGTCGGCCCGATCGATTCGCTCGGCAAGTGTTCCGATGGCTGGTTACTGACTGGCGATGCTGCCTGCAACACGCGGTGGTCTCCGTATTTGCCTCTGCGACAAGCAGCCGCCAATCCACACCCAGGATGCGAAGGACGGCGTGTTAGGCAAGGCAGCACTGGCCTGTGAAGCCGACGACGACAACGAAGATCCCGAAGAAGAGGAAGAAGGAGAAGAATGTGAAGAAGCGGAAGAAGGCAGAAAGCTGCTGATCATGAAGTTTCGTCGCCGACCCCACCCTCCCCTCCCCCGCCACCCCCCTGCACTGCAGCATATTTTATTGGTAATTTTGGGCCAATTTTGACCATTTTCCCCTTGTGTCCAACATGATTCAAGCTTCGACTTCTTTCTCGACTCGGGGTATGGTTGAACCTTTTTGACCCATACTTTCCACAACGGCCGGAGAGAGTCCGGAATATGCGAATTGTTCCCCCTGCTTGGCCACTCAACATGTTCCCCCCGGTTAAAATAGGTGAAAATGACCTGGTCATGACCAGGTCATACCTGGTCAATGACCAGGTATGACCTGGTCAAGATTTGACCAGGTTTTGACCTGGTCAGGGTCTGACCAGGCCACCGTGTGTGTGTGCCGTGCCGCCACAACCCCCCCCCCCCCCCCCCGGAGTCGCCAACGGCAGAAACGTTCAATTCTGATGCATTTTTATTTGCCCATCTGCACAGAACTGTCCCGCATGACGTCTTTTCCTGCAAAGCCTTCATATTCCACCATCCACTGCCCCGGCTATATCTCGTTGGTTGATCTGTGTGATAAAGCAGCCCAGTTGTGCCAGCCTCGGTTGATGCCCAACCATGGCAACCACGAGGGCGAGGGAGGGGCTCCACAACCATAGAGGGCAGCCCGCGCCGTGCCCCTCACCATTCGAGCGAGGTGATCAGGTATTGTACCAAGACCCAAGCTGCATGTATACCGATCTCGAGAACGAAAAATGCGGGTTGCAAAGACGTCGGCATTCACATCGAAAAACAAGGCCGAACTTTATGTCGCAGGGGGCAGGTCGGGGCAGACAGTGTCGCATATTCGCCACAGGCCAATCAAACGAGCGGTGCACGAACCCCTGCACCTCCCGATGAGGCAGCCTCCTCTTTTGAGCATTTCCCCTCGAGGGATGGCTTGCTGGGTGGTGGTGGTGGTGATGGGTGGTGGTAGTAGTAGTGGTGGTGAAAGCCATCTGGCCCTGCCGGGGGGTGGGGCTACGGAAGACTAACCCGAGAGGGGAAGGATTCGAAAGGAACCCCACTCGACAGCTTACATCTGACCCCCGTCTGCCCACCCCCCCCCCCTCTCCTCCCCTGCACGGTGGTCTTATGCAGAAAATGCATATCATTTTGCTAATCAAATTTTTGCATATTAAAATTTTCCGATTGGGGGCCCTCGCTACCAGTCACGGGTCGTCACGGCTCGTCAGTGAGTCAGGGGGCTTTTTTGGCTGGCCTGGGGAGAAGGGTGAATTTTCAGGTTTTTGGCTGACTACGAGTCACTACGAGTCACTTGACTGGTAGCGAGGCCGGTCTGGAACTCCGGGTGGGGACTTGGCACAATATGTGAAAATTCCACCCAGAGGTCCAGACCGGCCTCGCTACCAGTCACGTGACTCGTAGTGACTCACAGTGGTCCCCACCTCCTGTAGGGGCACTCCCCGATTCCCCCCAGCAAATTAGTGTACTTGGTTGATTCCCCCCGATTCCCCCCAGTACACTGTCGTACTTGGACGATTCCCCCCGATTCCCCCCAGTACATTGTCGTACTTGGACGATTCCCCCCGATTCCCCCCAGTACATTGTCATACTTGGACGATTCCCCCCGATTTCCCCCAGTACATTGTCGTACTTGGACGATTCCCCCCGATTCCCCCCAGTACAGTGTCGTACTTGGACGATTCCCCCCGATTTCCCCCAGTACATTGTCGTACTTGGACGATTCCCCCCGATTCCCCCCAGTACATTGTCATACTTGGACGATTCCCCCCGATTCCCCCCAGTACAGTGTCGTACTTGGACGATTCCCCCCGATTCCCCCCAGTACATTGTCGTACTTGGACGATTCCCCCCGATTTCCCCCAGTACATTGTCGTACTTGGACGATTCCCCCCGATTCCCCCCAGTACATTGTCATACTTGGACGATTCCCCCCGATTCCCCCCAGTACATTGTTATACTTGGACGATTCCCCCCGATTCCCCCCAGTACATTGTCGTACTTGGACGATTCCCCCCGATTCCCCCCAGTACATTGTCGTACTTGGACGATTCCCCCCGATTCCCCCCAGTACATTGTCATACTTGGACGATTCCCCCCGATTCCCCCCAGTACATAGTCGTACTTAGCGGATTCCCCCGTGCTGGGGGGAATTGGGGGAAATCCGCCAAGTATGACTGTGTACTGGGGGGAATCGGGAGATTTAGTGAATAGTGCGGAGCAAGTATCTTCGCGCCACGCGAGAAGCACAACAAAGCAATAATTTGCCCAGAGGGCCGGAGAGGGGAGGGGGGACAGCCTGCCTAGTCAAGATCTGCGAGAGGGGCCGCTGCTGGTGCATCAGGGCGATCACCTCGCCCATGCCCCCACCCGCCGCCGGCTGCTGGGGGGCCACCGAGGAGGAGGCCACCGGGGCCGTGGACTCCCCGCGGAGGCGCGCCACCGACTCCACCTGCCCCAGCCGCCCCGTGCACAGCTGCACCGTCGCCAGCAGCCTCACCAGCGCGATCCCCGACCAGTCGCCGACCCCCTGGACGAGCGCGTCCAGGGCCGACGGGAGGATGCGGTCCTGCGCGATGTTCTTCGTCGCAGCCTCCGCGAGCAAGCTCCTCAGGGTGCCGAGGAGGGCGGGGTACGGCACCTTCTGCCGGACGAGGCCCGCCTGCACCACGTCGACGTTCACCGCCGCGAGCTGCGCGGTCGGGGGGGACCAGTCGTACGACTGCCCTTTCCCCCCCTCCAGGTGCGCCTCCAGCTCGGCCAGAGTCTTGCACTCTGTCATTGTTGTGTGTGTGTGCGGGTGTTTAAAAGGCGAGAGGGGCCGAGCACCAACGCACACACAACCCGATGTCCTGATGAAGGGTGGTGGTGGTCGCGCCCCCGTCCAACCGTGCAACGCACGTGGCGGAAACTGCACTATGCAGCAACAGTGATGAGAAACAACACAGCAAAAACAGCAAGCAAACAGCAACAGAAACCTCGCGCGCGCCGCTCCTCCCTATTCTAAATCTCCCTTACCGTGGCGAAGCCACTCGACTAAAGTCGTTCGTAGGGGGAATCGTCCAAGTACGACAATGTACTGGGGGGAATCGGGGGGAATCGTCCAAGTATGACAATGTACTGGGGGAAATCGGGGGGAATCGTCCAAGTACGACAATGTACTGGGGGGAATCGGGGGGAATCCGCCAAGTACACGAATGTACTGGGGGGAATCGGGGGAAATCCGCCAAGCCTGACTATGTTCTGGGGGGAATCGGGGGGAATCCGCCAAGCATGACTATGCGCTGGGGGCAATCGGGGGAAATCCGCCAAGTATGACTATGTACTGGGGGGAATCGGGGGGAATCCGCCAAGTACACGAATGTGCTGGGGGGAATCGGGGGGAATCGGAGATTTAGTGAATAGTGTGGAGCAAGTATCTTCGCGCGACGCGAGAAGCACAACAAAGCAATACATACGTATGTACATATGTAAATTTTGGAGTTTACATATGTAAAATCCGGAGCTTACATATGTAAATCCGGAGGTTGCATATGTACCCCCGAGGCAAAAATGAGCGAACGGGCAGCATGCCGTTCCTCTTTTTTGCCTCGTGAGAGGTTCCCCCCCCACCAGGCAAGGTGAAAAATGAAGAAACGGGCAGCATGCCGTTCTACATTTTCCCTTGCAAGGCAGGGAGGGCGCCCCCCATGCCAGACAGCAGCCACCCCTGCAGGGGCAACAACTGACGGGCATGGGGAACGAGGTGGGTCTGGACCCGACACCGCCACCACACGCGCAGTGCACCTTTCGGATACACTGTCGTGAGTGGGGTGTGGGCAGTTCCCCTATCCTGTGAGCTCCTTTCGGACGAAGAGGTGCAGCGGTTATCTGCAACCTTCGTCCTGGACTTGCCTCGGGGGGAACGCCACGGTTTACCGCGGGTCCCGACGAGGGCACTCAGGCAGGATCTTCACGCCACCCCGCACCGAGGTCCCTTCTCACGCGGCGTGTCTCCCAGGTTCATGGCGGCGTCATCAGGTCAGGCTTTGTAGTCTCTACACCATCAGTAGTAAGGGAAATCCTAAAACCATACATGAAATCCACCTTTTGGGCCGCTGGTGTACGAGGCTTGTTCCTCCAATTGAATCATGTTTGCTGTGTCAGGCAATATCAATACAGCCGCTGAAAGAAGTCAAGGTGTTGTGGATCTGCTGCTCACAGGAAGGATTCAGGGTGGATCACAAGACTGACCACCCTCTTTCCTTTGTCAAGTACCCTGTAAAACATCAGAACACCAAGTATCTTTCAACACTACATGTTCAAGAGTGGAATCAGTGGAATCGGAAGGGGTCACCTACCACACGGACACAGTTCCCGCGACTAATAAATGCCGAGAGTTCCGGTGTCCGACCACCTGGTATTACTTGGCTCCATCCACCCAGTCATTACGAGGGGGCGTCCCTTGAAGCCAGTTCCGCAGAACTCAGACCCCCCTTAAAACCAATGTCCTGTGTAGACAACTACTTAGCCTGCCTGATGACGACACCAATTCGCTGGGAGAGACGCCGCGGTCCAGGACCCCAATGGGGATGACGTGGCATTGTTTGACCGAATCGGTTGTGTAAGTGTGTAGCCCCCTCCGCCCTCTGTCCCTCCCCCCAGGGTGGTGTGTGGAGGCGAGAAGCGCAAACAGCAGCAATGCAGGCATAGCAAAAAGTGGATCCCTGCAGGTAGACCCTCGGGGTACACCCCTATCATCGGGTCACCTGAAATTTCCCAATTTGAAAATCTGCAACAATCAAGGCAACACGCGATGGGACGGGGCACATGACCTTGCACAGGGGTGGGGGGGCAGAAGGCAGGGGGTGGGGTTGCGGTTGGGGTAGGTATAGCGTTTGAATACTTGAGTTTTGTCTGAATTTCGCACAACAGACGACCCGAACCTCATTTGGCCGATTTTCTCCCCACAACCCCGATTTGGAGGCAACCCTCATTTGCTTGATTTTTGGGGTCGCATGAGGGAACTCGGGGCGGAAACTCGAGATTTTCTCACGACTGTCTTCGAAAATGGACAGTTCCAGACCACCAGGGCCCGATTTTCGTCCCAGAAAATTTTGGGTCAATATTTTGGGCGAGATTTGGCCAAGGCCAAAAATCAGCCATTTTCGGGACCGGTTTTAACGCGTTTTAGGGCCCAAAATAGGCTCAAAACTCAAAAATTCCTTCGAAATCGGCCTCAAACGTCCAAAATAGACCCACCCCGGAAAAAAAATTCGAAAAGGGTCCCCCTATAAATCGCCGGATTTTACATATGTAAATCGGAATTTACATATGTAAATCCAGATTTACATATGTAAATCTGGATTTACATATGTAAATCCTGACTTGCATATGTAAATTTGGGATTTACATATGTAAATCTGGAAGTTGCATATGTAAATCCCAGGTTTACATATGTAAATCCTGACTGTCTTATGTCAGCCCGGGATTTTCATATGCAAAATGATATGCAAAATGATATGCATTTTACATATGTAAACCGCTGTTTAAGACCACCGTGTGTGAAACACCTCCCCACCCCTCCGCACACCAGCGTGCTTCGGAGCATGCGGTTGTTGTGTGCAGCAGTGTGAGGGGCGGGAGTGGGGTGCCCGCTCCTTGTTTTGTGGCTCCCACTGCACAGCACAGCACATCACGCCCACCACCAAAAAAAAAACCCCCCCCCCTCCTTCTGCAGGCACAGTCTCGTCCATCCGATCTACACAATCTACACAAGATATACCCCCCTCCCACCGTTCATTCTTTGAAAGGAGATCCGATCCCATCCCCCCACACCACCACCCACGACTCCAACCCTCTCCCTGTGATGCGAAGGTGATTCGGCACGCGTGACTGTGGGGTGTCGCCTTGAGAGGGGTGTCGTCACAACTCGGAAGCAGCAAGCATGTCAATGCGGCGTGCGGGGGGTGGTGCGCCGACGGGAGGCACCGACACCGAGTCGCAGCTGCTGTCCCCCTCCAGGCACGGGCGGAGGCAGGGCAGCGCCGCGACCCGCAGCGGCACCGCAGGCTGCCTCCTCGCCGCAGCTGTGCTCTTCAGCACCGCCACCCTTGCTGCCCACGGCTGGGCCCTGCACAGCCCAGCCGCACACAGCGGTGGTACACCCCCTATCCCTGGGGTCCCCGCCACACCACCGCGGGCACACCCCACCCACACCCGCCCCAACAAGCCGAGCCTGAAGGCCCCGCATCCTCAGCGCGATCAGCTTCAAGTCGGAAAGAGGAAACTGCCGCCTCCACCGCCTCCGCCTCCACCGCCGCCACCCACACCCGAGCCCGATGCGGACGAGCTGGAGGAGGCGTCGTGGGATGGGGGGCAGTCGTCAGCGGAGAGGGTGCGTCTGCTCCGCGAGATAGAGGACAGGCGGCGGCGCGAGTTTGCCTCGATGGGGATGCCGTACCCAAACCCGGGGTCGGGGGGTGCGGCGGCGCAGTCGGCGGGCCGCGCAGCCAAGCCGGGCACAGCGGAGGCGGGGGATGCAGGGCCCGAAACGAACCAACCGCACCAACGGCACAGCCCGCCCGACACAGGCCTTCGGCTGAAACGCCTGGGGCTGCGCGGCACACCCTTTGCGGTTTACGGAGGCAAGCCTGGCTTCTGCGTGCCGCACTCCGGGTGGGACCCCGATGCATCCTTTGCAGACCACCCCGAGGCGGAGGGGCACTTCAGGCGGGCTGGGGGGAAGTGGGTTCCCAAGCAGTCGGCACATCTCCAGGATGCCCGTCACGGCACACCCGGCACCGTCTCGCCTGAGGCATTCTTTGCATCGCAGTGCGGCGATACCGACCTCACCCGCGCAGCCGCGGTGGTCGATGCGGCGTCACATGCCTGGAGGGGGTACACAGCCTCCGCATGGGGTCACGACGAGGCGCTCCCCACGATCAATGCCTACCGTGACTGGGCGGATGGGTCTCCTCTGGGGCTGACACTCATCGACAGCCTGGACACGCTCTACCTGATGGGGCTGGAGGGGGAGTTTCGGGATGCGGTGGCCTGGGTCGCCTCATCCTTCACGCCGGATCGCGACGGGGATTTTTCGATGTTTGAGACGTCGATTCGGGTGATCGGGGGGCTGCTCAGCGCATACACCCTGTCCCTGGAAGGCGTTCTCCTTGAGAAAGCGGAGGCTGTTGCGAAGTCGCTCCTCCCGGCGTTCAGCCGGTTTGCATCGGGGGTTCCTGCGAGCCTCTTCAACCCCCAGAAGAACACATCGGGCTTCCACAGCTGGTCACATGGGAACAGCGTCCTGGCGGAGGTGGGCTCCATCCAGCTCGAGTGGAGATATCTCAGCTGGCTGACGGGTGACCCGGCGTATGACCGTGCCGCCACCCGGGCCTTTGAAGTGTTCCTCCCAAGGGATCCCGCTCAAATGCATCCGCGGGTCGGGTCGGTGGATGGCCTGTTTCCCCTCTTTGTATCACCGGAGAAGAACCGTCTCGCCTCGTCTGTTTATGGGGTGGGTGGTTTGGGAGACTCGTTTTATGAATACCTCCTGAAGCAGTACATCCAGGCAAACCCTGAGGGGAATCCTCAGGGGTTGCCGAACCCTGCTGGGAAGGCTGGGTCTGAGAAACATCGGGGGGAACGCAACCCGGGAGGCCACGCAGGCGCGACGTACAACGTATATTATGAGATGTGGGAGGCTGCACTCTCCGGAGTGAGAAAGCATCTCTCCGGGACAGACGGGCCCCACGCCCTCATCGGGCAGCTGCGCAATGGGGAGCTCAGCAAGAAGATGGACCACCTGACCTGTTTCCTCCCCGGCGCGGTGCTGCTGTACATCACAACCCGGACAGGGTGGAGCCCCGCGGATATGGGGCCTGCAGAATCGGAGCTGTTTGCCTGGGCGGAAGACATCCTGGGGACCTGCCTCCAGCTGTACAGCAATGACGCGGGGTTGGCACCAGAGGAGGTTGTGTTTCACGAAGGGAGGATGATTGTGACGTCGCCTTCGCATCTGCTCCGCCCTGAGACTGTGGAGTCGCTGTTCTACTTCTATAGGTTTACGAAGGATAGGAAGCACCGTGATGCAGGGTGGAGGATATTCCAAGCGATGGAGACACGCTGCAAGATCAGCGGCGGGGGCTATGCCGGGTTGGACTCGGTGGTCCACCTGCCCACAACGCATCGGGGTTCAATGGAGTCTTTCTTCATTGCAGAGACCCTCAAATATCTCTTTCTCCTCTTCTCGGATGACGCGTTCCTCCCACTTTCGGAGTATGTGCTCAACACGGAGGCACATCCCCTCCCAAAGGTGCCCCGCCCGCAGCCGTCGTTTGCGTCTGTGCATGACTGGCCTGCAGGTGCGGAAGGGCAGAGCGGTGAGATGGGAGAAGGCGGGCAGGGATGAGCGGGGGGTGCCGGAGCAACCCGCTTCGGAGAGCTAGACATGTTTGACAACCAGTTTCGGAGGGAAGGGGGTGGTGGTGGTGTCGGCTGCATTTACCCGTGAGGAGCCTGGGCGTGGGCTCTCGTGCTGGAAGGAAAGCGTTGTATTTTTCTAACCCCGGGTTTGGCGCACGAACAAAATCCGAATCCTTATTTTTTCTAACATAACGGCGTGGGGTGGGAAGGGGTATCTTCCCCCAGTGGCAACACTGCGTTGCGTAGCCCACCCTATTCTGTTAGGGCGGGGGTCGTGTTGATTTGCGTTGTAACCCAAGTTCCTGGTCTCGAGCAACGAGCACTGTTGCCACCGCATGTGGTCGTCCAACAGACCCCTACACTCACGACACAAACGACCAGAATGACAAACAAGACTTGAGTCGCAGAACCCCTCCCCACGAAGCCCCCACTGAGGATAGGGTTCTTGTCACGAACAGGGCACGACATATGGGGGTGGGTCCTGTCAGTCGAGACTGACCCGGCAATTATTGCATGGCAAGCCACACTCACCACCACCCAGAGGCATACCCACACCAAGCACACCGTACCCCCTGCCACTGACATGCGGGCGGTTCTTCTGGCGTCCCTGTGGGGGGCAGCGTCGCTGGCATCAGCAGCGCCGCATGCCCGCTCGTCCCCGGAGTTCATCAACCCGGGGACACCGAACGACATCCCTGCGAGCTATGACTGCAAGGTGCGGCAGCACGCGTGGGAGTTCGGCAAGGCAACCCTTCCGAAGAGAGGGGACTTCAAGACGCTGTACGACGCGCTGCAGCTGCAGGCGTGCGGTGTCCCGACCCCTGCTGCTGAGGACGAGTGGAGTCCACCCACCTACCCCACGCCGTCTGGGATGACAGTGTTTGCGGATGCCGCAGCGGCGAGCGGCGGTGACGGTTCCAAGGCACGCCCCTACAACACACTCGCAGATGCCGTCGCGGCTGCAGGGCGCAAGATTCCTGGGACGTCCGCCACTGTGCTGCTGCGTGCCGGGACCTACCACACGGGGCAGGTGGTGCTCACCCCGCAGCACTCCAACGTGACGATCCAGAACTACGAGGGGGAGGCTGCTGTGGTGAGCGGTGCGGTTCCCATCAAGGCCTCGCTTGGGGCATGGGCGCCGTACAAAGTGGTGGCGCCACACAGGGTGCAGTACGACGGGATGAACAACGTGTACGGGAAGGCGCAGTCGCGGGCTGACACGCCCAACATCAAGTATCTCGGCGACGTGGAGGGCCTCGCGACGTGCGAGACGCTGGCGGCAGCGAGCAGCAAGGGACCCTTCTCCTCGGTGACGTGGCACAGCCCTGGGTTCGCAGGCGACTTTGGGTCGCAGTGCTTCGGGGTGACGAGCGACTTCTGGAGCCCGGTGCCGCAGGAGGGCGTCACGTCTGTCCGCACGGTGCAGCAGAACACGTGGCGTCTGGACGTGTCGGGGCAGGACCTGGGTGAGGTGGCAGGGCTGCGTGTCGGTGGGCAGCGTGCCATCCGTGCGAAGTTCCCCAACGGCAACCCCGAGCTGTCTGGGCAGTGGTTCTTCTCCGCAGACCCTGGCATGGGTGCCGGTGACTACACAGACGGGTGGGTGACGCAGTCCACGACGTATGCACATCACATGCACAACTTGAATGCCCATCCGACTTTGTCGCTTCCTTTCTGTTTTGAACTTGTTGTACACGCCGCGTGTCTAAAGTAGCCCACCCCCAGCAACACCACCGACCCCTCTCACAGGTGGGTGCCGCCGCTGAAGCAGGACGCCAAGTGGGCCGAGACGCAGGATGTTGTGGTGAACGGGAAGGACTGGCCAGGTGTGGAGTGGCCTGCGACTCAGGAGGGCGGTTCGACCTGGACGGGCGAGGGTGACTGGGGAGACTTCCACATGGGCATGGGCGGGTTCTGCTCTGACATCAGCCCGCCCTTCGGGTACTGGTGCAGCCAGAACCCTCCCCGTGGGCAGTGCTACGACCCTGTGAAGCACGCCAGTGTGGGGGGTTGCACGCAGACCCACATGGCACCCAGCGGCCTGTCGTACAAGGATGTGCTGCCGCAGGCGGTGAACTACACCAACCCCAAGGGTGCGGTGGTGCAGATGTGGCGTGGCGGGGGGCGGTGGTTCACCAACCTGTGCCTGGTGGACAGCATCGACAAGGTGAACGGGGAGCTGCACTTCGACCAGGAGGTGGGGTGCAACCAGGGTGGCGAGGGCAGTGTCGGGGGCAACCAGTGGTGGATTGAGAACGTGAAGGAGGAGTGCGACTCTGCGATGGAGTACTTCTACGATGCGGGTGAGGAGGCACTGTACTTCACGTTCAACGGCACAGACAAGCCGACGGGCAGCGAGCAGTTCTTCGCCACAAAGACCAAGGTGATCTTCAACGTGACAGGGACGCAGGCTGCTCCGGTGACGGACCTGACGATCCGGGGCCTGACAATCCGCGACACCATGCTGACGTACCTCGGGACAGACGTGGCTGATGTGCACGGCATGCCCAGCGGCGGGGACTGGGCGCTGCAGCGGTCGGGTGCGGTGCTGCTGGAGGGGACGGAGCGCACCACCGTTGCGGACAACCTGATCACGCGGATCGACGGCAACGGCGTCTTCGTCAGCAACTACAACCGCAACGTGACGATCTCAGGCAACGAGATGAGCTGGATCGGGGACAGTGCGATGGCAGCGTGGGGGTCGACTGGGAAGTGCCTCAACGCAAACTGCTCGAAGTCTGTGCCGTACGAGGTGGGGCCTGACGGGCGTGACGGGAACCAGCCGCGCGGGACGCGTGTGGTGGGGAACCTGGTGCGTGAGATCGGGATCTGGCAGAAGCAGTCGTCCATGTGGTTCCAGGCGGTGACTGCACAGACCACGCTCTCGCAGAACGTGCACTTCAACGGCCCCCGCGCAGGCGTCAACTTCAACGACGGGTTCGGCGGGGGCGACGTGATGGAGGGCAACCTGCTGGCGAACTGCGTGCGCGAGAGTGGGGACCACGGCCCCTTCAACAGCTGGGACCGTGAGCCCTTCATCACAGACATCGGGATGCACCGCACCCCCAGCAAGGCCAACGTGACAGGGGACCTGCCTGGGCACGAGCCTGCCTCGGGGCCGTCTGTGCTGCCGCAGTTCCGCCAGATCCGCCACAACTTTGTGTTCGACGTGTACAGCAGCCAAGAGGCGATCGACAACGACGACGGGTCGAGCTACTACCTGACACACGACAACTACTTCGTGTACGCCTCTGCAGGGCTGAAGAGCGACTACGGCGGGCAGTGGAACCACCACTACAACAACGTCTACGCCTATGTCGGGACGTGCTTTGGGATGGGCAACAACCTGGCCTTCTACAACAACATCTGCCAGACGAAGAGCGGCGACTACTCCTCGACCTGCGGCATACCCGACACTATGACAGTGCGCAACAACAGCGTCCACTCGCCGAACAGCGTGAAGATTTGCAGCGGTGACGACGGCACCACCACCACCGGGTACCTCGATGACGACGCGCTGACGAAGGCAGGGACGCAGGCACTGCACCCATTCCCCAAGGCACTGTAGGCCTGATTTCAATTTCCCAACCTCTCAAGTTTCTTTGGTGCGTACTGTGTGCGTGTAGCTTCTCAATCGACGGACCCCACAGCAAGGGCTCCTGTCAACAGTAAAATGGTCGAGAGGCGATCCTCTGGCGCGAGCTGCTCTTTCTGCTGTGCGCCCAAGAAAGGGTGCGTTTCTTCATACGAACAACCCCCCTTTTCGTCCCCACACCCCTCGGCCTCTTCTTTGGGTGGGGCAGATGGTCCGGACAGGCAAGCACCTGTGTGCGGCGCCTCAACCTGGCTTTCTTTTGTGCACGCAACCAAAGCCAGACACCCAGCCTTTCCCTTTTGCTCTTCTTTACATCACTCCCTCGTATTCCCGAATTCCCGACCTGATGAACCATGATCTGTGTTGTGTGGCGGACCTGCTGGCGGTTGACAACCTGTATCCCTCGTGACCTGCTCACTTGCACGAGCCGTTGTGTCTTGCTTCACAGGGCAGGTGTGGTCTTCTCTGACGGAGGGGCGGGGAGGGTGGTGTTTGGAGCCCTTTGTGAGGATGAAAGGGCCTCCAACCCCACCCTCCGCCGACCCAACATGTGTGTGGAATGTACAGGTTGTCAGCTTTGCCAGCGTGGTGGTACGACACACAGCCTCAGCTTCATCACGGTCTGTTTTGTGATACTCCTTTCCTTTTGGCGAGCAGCGTGTGATGTATTGCCGAATACAATAACAACAGCAACAACAACAAAAACGTAAAGTTCAGGATTGCACACCAGTGACGTGGTTTCTTCGTTTGTGGTGTTGTCACATTGGGCGCCTTCACCCTGTGTCTTCACTCTGTGCTGCAATGCTGTCCCAGGTGGGCCTGTTTTGTTAGGGGTGGCTCTCACTTATCTGCGTGTCAGAGAGCGAAAATGCCCCCATTCCCCTTGTTTGGCGAGGGTGGAGGCACGGGAATTATTCAATCAAGAAGAACATCGCCGTTCGCTATCTCTCCTTCTGTCAAGTCTTCTTGAGATTGAATACCTCGTTTGAATAGGCCGTGCCTCTTCCCCTCCCCCCAACAAGATTGCTTTGTCGCCATTGTGTGAAAAGTCCTTGGGCTGCTGCCTGCAGTGCATCAAGAGGATCCTATGGACACTCTCACACTGGCGACAGAGCCAGTCGACATCATCTGGGCCGTCCAGCCCCACCCCCACCCGAAAGAAACCCTGACGGCAACTGAGAGGTACTAACAAAAGCAGGGCACACGGCCTCCTTTTGTGTGGTGGAAGAAAGTACTTCAGACCAGTTGCATTTCCTTCGTTTTTTGTGATTCTTCTTCAAACGAAACCGTCTGGTTTTCTTTGCTGGCAAAGCGGCTGATGGATGCTGTAGGTTTCACCACCACACCGACCCTCCCCACCACCTCGTACGCCCCTTCCCATCCCGTCAGCAAGCTTGCTTGTCAAGGCGACCTCGAGACACCTCTTTTGTGAGGTGGCTCATCTGACCTGCATTTCTAAGCGACATGTTCCCTTTGTGGTTGTGAATCTCGTGCCGCCAAGCGCTTTGAACAACCACCGCATCACACCAGATCACACCAGTACTCACGATGCGCACCTCTGCACATGTCGCGCTGGGTGCCCTGCTGCTGTGTGCAGCAGGTGCGCAGGCAGGCCCGTTGATGAATTCCGTGTTGATGCGGGACAAGGTGGAGTCCGGAGCCGTGTGCCTCGATGGGTCGCCTGGGCTGTTCTACTACGGCCCGGCACTGACACAGGAGAATGTGAACGACTGGTTCATCTACTTCGAGGGTGGTGGTTGGTGTTACAATGAGTACGACTGCTTTCGCCGCAGCCAGGGTCGTCTTGGGTCTTCCAATGGCCTGGAATTTCCGACAGAGATCCCTGGGCTGGGGTCGCAGGACTGCAGCGTCAGCCCTGCGCTGTGCAACTACAACCACGTGTTCCTGCACTACTGCGACGGGAACAGCTTCAGCGGGAACCGTGACGAACCCATCTCCATCAACGGGACGAAGATCTACTCCCGTGGCAAGCGCATCATGGACGCCGTGCTTGACACGCTTGTGGCGAAGTACAACTTCTCCTCTGCCAGGAACGTGCTCGTCTCCGGGTGCAGTGCAGGTGGCCTTGCGGCCTTCTTACAGGTAGACTACATCCACGACTTCGTGAAGAGCAAGTCGTCGAACCTGCAGAAGTTTGGGGCTGCGCCTGTGTCAGGGTTCTTCCTGGACCACGCTGTGCCCTCTGGCGACCATGTCTACGGGACGCAGATGAAGTACGTGTTTTCTATGACGAACGCCTCCGGCGGCGTGAACCAGGCATGCATCAAGGCAAACGTCGGTGAGGAGTGGAAGTGCAACATGGCACCCTACACGTACCCACACATCAGCAGCCGTGTCTTCATGCTGAACAGTGCGATGGACTCGTGGCAGACAGCGTGCATCCTGACTGCTGCCCTTCCACCCGGGTTCCCTGCCCAGACGACCACAGTTAACGGGCTCTGTAGCCAAGTGCCTAGCCTCAAGGAATGCATCAGAGACCCTGCGCAGGGCGACTGCCACCCCGCCGGTGTGCAGCTCGTCAACACATATGCCACTGACTTCATGGCTGCGGCACAGAGCGCTGCAACGTTCACCAAGCCTGGGAATGGTGCCTTCATCCACTCCTGCCACCTCCACTGCGAGGCCTATCTGATGCCATTCTTCCTGGACATTGCCATCCGTGGCGTGCACCTCCGTGATGCATTCAAGGCTTGGTGGGAGGAGCCCACCGCCACCGCCCCCTCCAGCAACCACACACACACCCCGTGCCTCTACAAGCCGTGGTCTGACACTCCGGACAGTGGGTGCAACCCCACCTGTCCCTTCTCCCCCTCCTTCTTCGGCGCCTATTGAACCCCCCGTGCAATCCCTTCCGGGTCTGGGTCCTTTTCTCACAGCCTCGGCCTGGGCTCCGAAACGCCGCGGAGTCGCCCACCCTCACGCACACTCGCCCGGAGGCGACTTGTTTTACATCGACCTCTGACCCTCAGATCGTCAAAACACTGTTGATCGACATGTTTAGAATCCGTACGGATTGTGGTGGGGCCATGTCTGTCATGGGTTGCCGACTTTCACCCTTGTGTGTGCATCGGCTTTCGGGTCAGATTACCTCCAGATGCCCAGTGGGATTCTGACCGTGCAATGCGCCGTTGCTCCGGACTGGCCTGCAGTCGGCAAACACGGAGCAAGAGGCGCATCGCCGCACTTCTTCAGCAACTGTGTGGTTGCGGACACCAAGCCCGACCTCCCCTTCCGTGTCGTGTTGATAATGGATGTGATGTAGATGAGCAGACCAAAGCAATTGACCAAGCTCAACCCCCCTTTCCAACCAACGAAGCCCCGACAGATGCAAATAATGTCATGCGCGAGGAACCCATATTCAGCGGTTCTCCAGCATGCAAAGGCACCTCTGTGTAACGGGTTGCATGTGCGCTGGAGGAGGGGTGGATGCGACACCATTGCGGCAGGAGAGCACGCCACTGCAGACAACACCGCTGCACCCACCCCATCCGTCTTTTCGTGATGATTCCTCACGATTTAACACCAAACGAAGCTGAGAGATGGGTTTGTGGGGTGGGGGTGGTGAGGGAGTTGGGGGCGATGCCGTGAATAGGCAAACACACAGAGAAGCCAAACACACACCCCCTCTCGCTCGTGTGTGCATGTGGCAATGTGTGCAGCCTACATTGCCCACAGTGCCACAGTGTGACACCACAACACAGGCCGGATATAGCCCGTGTATTTCAGACACAACCTGCTTAACGAGTGAAGGGAGATCACCCTTGTGCTTCGTTCTGCTTCTCTTTCAATGCCCTCCTCTCGTCTCTCCCCACCACACGGACACAGTGCGATGTGCACACTCTGTGTGCATACGGTAATGTGTCCGAGACCTGCTCGGGTGTGGGTGTGTGCGGAGGGGAGGGGGAGAGGGAGAGGGGATCAACGGCGATACTATGGGAAGGAGGCGGCGGGGGGAGGGGGGGGGGAGTAATCCCGCAACACTCTGGCGGACGCAATGATGTGTGGCAGGCGCTTGAAGAAGCTGGGTTGCATGCAGCCCGCCCTCGCCAGCCGACACAGGGCGCCAAACCGGAGCAGGGCAAAAGGATGGAGGGCAATGTCTGTGCTGCTAAGGCCGGGCAAAAATCAAATCAGTCGTCCTCCGTGCGACCTTCGGAGTCAGGCGCAACATCCACAACCTACACGGGGCAGTGTTGCTGATACTTTTTGTGTTCGCTTTTCCCCCCCAGGTTTGGCGCACAAACAACGCCTTCTCTTTTTTACACATTAAGAAGAACCTTGTCACATTGAAAATATAGTTTGTCACCGCTTTGGGTGACAAATCAAATCACAAGCCACGTTGCCTCGCGGCTTTGGCTGTGCACATGCACATCAAAGTTCACGAGCAAAGGGAGATCAACCTTGTGCTTCCCTTCCACTTATGCTTCACTAACCCCCTTGCCACATTATATAGAACCAACGAATCGTCACCGGTGTGTTGTGTGTCTGGTATGGTGCTAGCCAAATGATGCGTACTCTGTGTGTGGAATCGATCCAAAATATGCCACCCGCTGCCAAGGGTGGTGGCGGTGTGGTGTGGTGGGGTTCTGGGCGTCAAATGCCCCGGCCAACAGCAAGGGGGCATAATCAGCAGCACACTGGTGCAGTTTGATAAGGTGCCAAACGGTAAGCCTTCCGTCTCTTCTGTTGTCCTGGCATACGGTTCCCCTCCGCGTTGCAGTGATGTCTCCACAGTTACCGCTTGCTTTGGAGAGAGGAATTGTGTCCAGGTCAGGATCGGTTCGATGCCACTTCGCCGATAGCAGGGCTGTGGGGGTGGCCTCGTTTGCACAGTACGGGGTCATGCCTCGTCACCTCCTTCAGATCTGCTCGTTCACCGTTTCCTTGAGCACTGATCACCTGTGTTTCGCACGTCGTCGAACTAATAGTGTTTCCGTCGCAAATGAGGCCAGCCGGATCTGTTTGATTCTGCCCCCCCAACAAATGATCAGGAATACTCCGAACTCTGCTGAAGCCGGTTTGTGTCTCGTGTGATATCCCGGTGATGAGTAGGCGACTGTGTTCGTACCACTTTGTGGCACTTTCAATCGGGATGCGTTTTTGATTGGGCACAAGGCCCTGCTCCACTTCCCGTCGGCACGGGTGGAAGGGGAACCGACCAGCAGATTTCTTCATCAGACGGCTTGTCTGGTTACCCCTTTCCCTTCGATGTTCGTCTGCAATGCAATCACACGATGATACCGCAGCCCGACCCTTCCCACGTGTTTCTTTGCGTGCATGGCCTGCTGACTAGGCTGCTTGGGGTTGGCGTTGCATGCCACCTCCTACCACCCAAGGACCTCCTCGACCCCCACCTCCAGCACACCGTACCCCCTGCCACTGACATGCGGGCGGTTCTTCTGGCGTCCCTGTGGGGGGCAGCGTCGCTGGCATTAGCAGCGCCGCATGCCCGCTCGTCCCCGGGGTTCATCAACCCGGGGACACCGAACGACATCTCTGCGAGCTATGACTGCAAGGTGCGGCAGCACGCGTGGGAGTTCGGCAAGGCAACCCTTCCGAAGAGAGGGGACTTCAAGACGCTGTACGACGCGCTGCAGCTGCAGGCGTGCGGTGTCCCGACCCCTGCTGCTGAGGACGAGTGGACTCCGCCCACCTACCCCACGCCGTCTGGGATGACAGTGTTTGCGGATGCCGCAGCGGCGAGCGGCGGTGACGGTTCCAAGGCACGCCCCTACAACACACTCGCAGATGCCGTCGCGGCTGCAGGGCGCAAGATTCCTGGGACGTCCGCCACTGTGCTGCTGCGTGCCGGGACCTACCACACGGGGCAGGTGGTGCTCACCCCGCAGCACTCCAACGTGACGATCCAGAACTACGAGGGGGAGGCTGCTGTGGTGAGCGGTGCGGTTCCCATCAAGGCCTCGCTTGGGGCATGGGCGCCGTACAAAGTGGTGGCGCCACACAGGGTGCAGTACGACGGGATGAACAACGTGTACGGGAAGGCGCAGTCGCGGGCTGACACGCCCAACATCAAGTATCTCGGCGACGTGGAGAGCCTCGCGACGTGCGAGACGCTGGCGGCAGCGAGCAGCAAGGGGCCCTTCTTCTCGGTGACGTGGCACAGCCCTGGGTTCGCAGGCGACTTTGGGTCGCAGTGCTTCGGGGTGACGAGCGACTTCTGGAGCCCGGTGCCGCAGGAGGGCGTCACGTCCGTCCGCACGGTGCAGCAGAACACGTGGCGTCTGGACGTGTCGGGGCAGGACCTGGGTGAGGTGGCAGGGCTGCGTGTCGGTGGGCAGCGTGCCATCCGTGCGAAGTTCCCCAACGGCAACCCCGAGCTGTCTGGGCAGTGGTTCTTCTCCGCAGACCCTGGCATGGGTGCCGGTGACTACACAGACGGGTGGGTGACGCAGTCTACGACGTATGCACATCACATGCACCACTTTAGAATGACCGTCAATACCAGGTCGACTCTGTCACTTCCCGTTTTGAACTTGTTGTCACACTGTGTGTCTAAAGTAGCCCACCCCCAGCAACACCACCGACCCCTCTCACAGGTGGGTGCCGCCGCTGAAGCAGGACGCCAAGTGGGCCGAAACGCAGGATGTTGTGGTGAACGGGAAGGACTGGCCGGGTGTGGAGTGGCCTGCGACTCAGGAGGGCGGTTCGACCTGGACGGGCGAGGGTGACTGGGGAGACTTCCACATGGGCATGGGCGGGTTCTGCTCTGACATCAGCCCGCCCTTCGGGTACTGGTGCAGCCAGAACCCTCCCCGTGGGCAGTGCTACGACCCTGTGAAGCACGCCAGTGTGGGGGGTTGCACGCAGACCCACATGGCACCCAGCGGCCTGTCGTACAAGGATGTGCTGCCGCAGGCGGTGAACTACACCAACCCCAAGGGTGCGGTGGTGCAGATGTGGCGTGGCGGGGGGCGGTGGTTCACCAACCTGTGCCTGGTGGACAGCATCGACAAGGTGAACGGGGAGCTGCACTTCGACCAGGAGGTGGGGTGCAACCAGGGTGGCGAGGGCAGTGTCGGGGGCAACCAGTGGTGGATTGAGAACGTGAAGGAGGAGTGCGACTCTGCGATGGAGTACTTCTACGATGCGGGTGAGGAGGCACTGTACTTCACGTTCAACGGCACAGACAAGCCGACGGGCAGCGAGCAGTTCTTCGCCACAAAGACCAAGGTGATCTTCAACGTGACAGGGACGCAGGCTGCTCCGGTGACGGACCTGACGATCCGGGGCCTGACAATCCGCGACACCATGCTGACGTACCTCGGGACAGACGTGGCTGATGTGCACGGCATGCCCAGCGGCGGGGACTGGGCGCTGCAGCGGTCGGGTGCGGTGCTGCTGGAGGGGACGGAGCGCACCACCGTTGCGGACAACCTGATCACGCGGATCGACGGCAACGGCGTCTTCGTCAGCAACTACAACCGCAACGTGACGATCTCAGGCAACGAGATGAGCTGGATCGGGGACAGTGCGATGGCAGCGTGGGGGTCGACTGGGAAGTGCCTCAACGCAAACTGCTCGAAGTCTGTGCCGTACGAGGTGGGGCCTGACGGGCGTGACGGGAACCAGCCGCGCGGGACGCGTGTGGTGGGAAACCTGGTGCGTGAGATCGGGATCTGGCAGAAGCAGTCGTCCATGTGGTTCCAGGCGGTGACTGCACAGACCACGCTCTCGCAGAACGTGCACTTCAACGGCCCCCGCGCAGGCGTCAACTTCAACGACGGGTTCGGCGGGGGCGACGTGATGGAGGGCAACCTGCTGGCGAACTGCGTGCGCGAGAGTGGGGACCACGGCCCCTTCAACAGCTGGGACCGTGAGCCCTTCATCACAGACATCGGGATGCACCGCACCCCCAGCAAGGCCAACGTGACAGGGGACCTGCCTGGGCACGAGCCTGCCTCGGGGCCGTCTGTGCTGCCGCAGTTCCGCCAGATCCGCCACAACTTTGTGTTCGACGTGTACAGCAGCCAAGAGGCGATCGACAACGACGACGGGTCGAGCTACTACCTGACACACGACAACTACTTCGTGTACGCCTCTGCAGGGCTGAAGAGCGACTACGGCGGGCAGTGGAACCACCACTACAACAACGTCTACGCCTATGTCGGGACGTGCTTTGGGATGGGCAACAACCTGGCCTTCTACAACAACATCTGCCAGACGAAGAGCGGCGACTACTCCTCGACCTGCGGCATACCCGACACTATGACAGTGCGCAACAACAGCGTCCACTCGCCGAACAGCGTGAAGATTTGCAGCGGTGATGACGGCACCACCACCACCGGGTACCTCGATGACGACGCGCTGACGAAGGCAGGGACGCAGGCACTGCACCCATTCCCCAAGGCACTGTAGGCCTGATTTCAATTTCCCAACCTCTCAATTTTCTTTGGTGCGTACTGTGTGCGTGTAGCTTCTCAATCGACGGACCCCACAGCAAGGGCTCCTGTCAACAGTAAAATGGTCGAGAGGCGATCCTCTGGCGCGAGCTGCTCTTTCTGCTGTGCGCCCAAGAAAGGGTGCGTTTCTTCATACGAACAACCCCCCTTTTCGTCCCCACACCCCTCGGCCTCTTCTTTGGGTGGGGCAGATGGTCCGGACAGGCAAGCACCTGTGTGCGGCGCCTCAACCTGGCTTTCTTTTGTGCACGCAACCAAAGCCAGACACCCAGCCTTTCCCTTTTGCTCTTCTTTACATCACTCCCTCGTATTCCCGAATTCCCGACCTGATGAACCATGATCTGTGTTGTGTGGCGGACCTGCTGGCGGTTGACAACCTGTATCCCTCGTGACCTGCTCACTTGCACGAGCCGTTGTGTCTTGCTTCACAGGGCAGGTGTGGTCTTCTCTGACGGAGGGGCGGGGAGGGTGGTGTTTGGAGCCCTTTGTGAGGATGAAAGGGCCTCCAACCCCACCCTCCGCCGACCCAACATGTGTGTGGAATGTACGGGTTGTCAGCTTTGCCAGCGTGGTGGTACGACACACAGCCCCAGCTTCATCACGGTCTGTTTTGTGATACTCCTTTCCTTTTGGCGAGCAGCGTGTGATGTATTGCCGAATACAATAACAACAGCAACAACAACAAAAACGTAAAGTTCAGGACTGCACACCAGTGACGTGGTTTCTTCGTTTGTGGTGTTGTCGCATTGGGCGCCTTCACCCTGTGTCTTCACTCTGTGCTGCAATGCTGTCCCAGGTGGGTCTGTTTTGTTAGGGGTGGCTCTCACTTATCTGCGCGTCAGAGAGCGAAAATGCCCCCATTCCCCTTGTTTGGCGAGGGTGGGGGGTGGGGGAGGCACGGGAATTATTCAATCAAGAAGAACATCGCCATTCGGTATCTCTCCTTTGAGATTACCTCGTTCCCGTCGCTCTTCCCCTCCCCCCAACAGGATTGCTTTGTCGCCATTGTGTGAAAAGTCCTTGGGGTGTGCAGTGCGTCAAGGCAAAATGACACTCTCACACTGGCTACAGAGCCAGTGACCTCATCTGGGGCGAAAGTGCAACCCCTCCAGCCCCACCCCCACCCGAAAGATACCCTGACGGCAACTGAGAGGTACTAACAAAAGCAGGGCACACGGCCTCCTTTTGTGTGGTGGAAGAAAGTACTTCAGACCAGTTGCATTTCCTTCGTTTTTTTGCATTTTGTGCTTCTTCTTCAAACAAAAACATCCGGTTTTCTTTGCTGGAAAAGCGGCTGATGGAGGCTGTGGGTTTCACCACCACACCGACCCTCCCCACCACCTCGTACGCCCCTTCCCACCCCGTCAGCAAGCTTGCTTGTCAAGGCGACCTCGAGAAACCTCTTTTGTGAGGTGGCTCATCTGATCTGCATTTCTAAGCGACATGTTCCCTTTGTGGTTATGAATCTCGTGCCGCCAAGCGCTTTGAACAACCACCGCATCACACCAGATCACACCAGTACTCACGATGCGCACCTCTGCACATGTCGCGCTGGGTGCTCTGCTGCTGTGTGCAGCAGGTGCGCAGGCAGGCCCGTTGATGAATGGGATCTGGATGACTGACAAGGCGGCGTCCGGAGCCGTGTGCCTCGATGGGTCGCCTGGGCTGTTCTACTACGGCCCGGCACTGACACAGGAGAATGTGAACGATTGGGTTATCTACTTCCAGGGTGGGGGTTGGTGCTACGATGAGTACGACTGCTTTGGCCGCAGCCAGGGTGATCTTGGGTCTTCCAATGGCCTGGAAAAGACGACAGAGCTCCCTGGGCTGGGGTCGCAGGACTGCAGCGTCAGCCCTGCGCTGTGCAACTACAACCACGTGTTCCTGCACTACTGCGACGGGAACAGCTTCAGCGGGAACCGTGACGAACCCATCTCCATCAACGGGACGAAGATCTACTCCCGTGGCAAGCGCATCATGGACGCCGTGCTTGACACGCTTGTGGCGAAGTACAACTTCTCCTCTGCCAGGAACGTGCTCGTCTCCGGGTGCAGTGCAGGTGGCCTTGCGGCCTACATGCACACCGACTACATCCACGACTTCGTGAAGAGCAAGTCGTCGAACCTGCAGAAGTTCGGGGCTGCACCTGTGTCAGGGTTCTTCCTGGACCACGCTGTGCCCTCTGGCGACCATGTCTACGGGACGCAGATGAAGTACGTGTTTTCTATGACGAACGCCTCCGGCGGTGTGAACCAGGCATGCATCAAGGCAAACGTCGGTGAGGAGTGGAAGTGCAACATGGCACCCTACACGTACCCACACATCAGCAGCCGTGTCTTCATGCTGAACAGTGCGATGGACTCGTGGCAGACAGCGTGCATCCTGACTGCTGCCCTTGCACCCGGGTTCCCTGCCCAGACGACCACAGTTAACGGGCTCTGCGGCCAAGTGCCCAGCCTTATGGACTGCATCAACAACCCGGTGCAGGGCTGCGACGCCGCCGGTGTGCAGGTCGTCAACACATATGCCACTGACTTCATGGCTGCGGCACAGAGCGCTGCAACGTTCACCAAGCCTGGGAATGGTGCCTTCATCCACTCCTGCCACCTCCACTGCGAGGCTGCCAACACGGAGTTCTTCCTGGACATTGCCATCGGTGGCGTGTACCTCCATGATGCATTCAAGGCTTGGTGGGAGGAGCCCACCGCCACCGCCCCCTCAAGCGACCACACATACACCCCGTGCCTCTACAAGCCGTGGCCTGACACTGCCGACAGGCGGTGCAACCCCACCTGCAACCTGGGTGCCGTGTCCCCCTCTAAGTTCGTCTCCCAGAACCCGAAGCAGTGAACCCCCCCCCCCCCCCGTGCAATCCCCTTCCTGCCATTTCTCACAGTCTTGGCCTGCACTCCGAAATGCCGCTCTGCTTCAAGCAGCTCTCGTCGTGCCAAACGTCCTGCCAACATGAACAATGCCTCTCTTCCCTTGATGACCCAAGGACATACAGCAGCACATAGTGCAGTGCGGGAAGGGACCGATCCTCTGCCCCTTCTTTTATTGTCTTATATTTTCCCCGTTGCAACGCATATTCCACAGTTGCCGCGCGATTTTTTTTACGCACACGACCTTCGCGCGGAAAGTGTCATTCAGCTCTGCCAAACGTGCTCTACACACCACCCCCTTCATCAGGCAAGTGGGTTTGTAAGTGTGTGTGGAAGCGTCAACGCATCAAACGAAGTACCAAGTAGTAGAGGAAGAGCGGCAGAGTTGAAGTGACACTTTTTAGAGGAACTATCTCCACGTCAGGACCCTTTCGATGCCACTTCACACGCCTCACAGGCTGTGGGGGTGGCCTCGTTTCCAAAGAACGGGGCTGTGCCGAGCCCGCCTGCACTGTATCATTCAGACCTGCTTGGCCTCTCAGCCCCCTGTCCCGAACCACCGTTTAGGCAGCAGTGCAACCTCTCGTATGGAATATGGCACATCGTCGAACTAGCAGTTGTGTTTTCGTCACAAACGGGGCCAACCACCGGCTTTCTGTTTGCCTCTGTTGTCCCAATGAACTGTCAGGAATCCTCCTGAAGCGTGATTGTGTTTCACCTGTGTACGTTCTCTCGTGGGTATCCCTTGTGTTCGTCGCTTTGAATAGGGGGGAGGGGAGGGGAGGATGGTTTCGGTGCCAGTCAGACCACCTTTGCAAGGCGGTGGGTGCGGGTGTGGAGTG